>JAULBW010004738.1:0-20150 GCA_032358265.1 Vaucheria bursata | reverse complement strand
CAATAATAATAATGGTAATAATAATAATAGATCATTCAACATTTAGAACTAAATATAAATTGTATGATAATACTTTCAATAATAATAATAATAATAATAATATTAATATTTCTAATGATTCTATATATATTACGCAATTATCTCAATAATAATGGATGTTAAACGATACTTGTAAATTACAATTAAACAGAAACACCAAAATTTTCTATTAAATATACCCATTGTTGTATAGCCTCATTAAGACAAGATAATATTTGTAAATTTCTATACAAGTGTATTTTTATGTTAGCCAAGGATTAAATTGCTACAGGTACAAGAAATTGAGATAGCTAATAATAGTGATATTATATCACCAGCCAAATACTTGTCAATTAAATTCTAATCAACTTTCTAAAACTAATAATGATATCGTGGCTTCGGATGTTAAGCCTTATATTTAAACTTGATATATGTAAACATTGGAAAAAGTATGATTAATAATTCATCACACAATATGAATAATAATCAAAGTACATCCACGAGCAAAAATGGTCAAAATTGTATTTAGTTTATATGTAATTTAGCTACAAGTGTGTTTGCAGCAAGTTTAACTTATATGAATATTACACAATTTTAGACTTAAATATTTGTTAAAATCAACCATGGCTTATGTTAATAATTTATTAATTGAATGAAGGAGGAAGGGAAGAAAGCAAGGAAGGAACTGGAACTATTAATTGATTTATTGTTTAATTATTTTTGAAAAAAAAAAATCCCTGTGAAAAAATCTTTTTAAAATCCAAATATTAATATTAACTTTGTATAAAGACAGGAAGGAAGGAAGGAAGGGAAGGAAAGGAGAGCAAAGAATAATATATTTAATTTATTTATTTTTGAATCCATAAAAAAAATATTGGTTTATTAAAAATATTTTGTAAAATAAAAAATTATTAGTTCCTATAAAGACAAAGAAGAAAGAAAGAAGGAAGGAAGGAAGAAGGAAAGAAGGGAAAAGGAACAGAAGAAGGAACTATAAATTTAATTTATTTTTGAATCCATTATGAAAAAAAATATTGCTTTATTAAAAATTATTTGTAAACTAAAATTATTAAATTAATAAGTGTTACTTGATGGAAGAAAGAGAAGGAGGGAGGAAAGGGAGGAAGCAATTATGAATTATTAACTTATTTATTGTTAAATCCCATTAAAAGCAAAAAAATTGTTTAATAAGAGCTTGATACTTTGTTAAATGAATTCATTTATGAGTTACATAGCTTAATTAATAAGCCTAAATTAAAGAGGTTTAACAGCAATGTTCCTATTGTCATAAACATTGATATATTAGTAAATAGTTTAATCATAAACATTGGTATATTGGTAAATAGTTTAATCAACAATCAACAATCAAAAGGTAGACTCATTAAAAATATATTACTACTCAATCTCTTCATAATATTAATGATTAGTCTAATGTATGTAAATCATAATCTCAATATTAATATGATTTACAACTATTTTATCTTTGTAATCCTGATCAAAAGCTAAATGTTTATTCACATATAAATCAATTGAAATTGTTTTATCAAAAATATGTAGCTACTTTAAATTAAAAAAAACTACAGTTTAATTTATTCCCACAAGGCTAAAACTAGTTGAAAAGTATAGTAACATAAGGTATGTACAAGAGTTGGTAATGAAGATAGTTAGCTAAACCACACATTTAACGATTATTTATTGCCGCGGTAATAATAAGAACTGCCTCCAATTGTTTAAGTAGGAATTAGTGATCGTCCTCAATCCTATATACTAAGTTTACAATGCAGTTATGATTCATATCCTATACCAAATGAGAATAAATTAAATGATGCAGCATTTTTTCACATTTAATAAATTGTGTACAGTAAAAGTAAGCAAGAATTAGTGATATATTATCTGTCAATATGGGTCCTGATTCAATATTGAAACACAAAGCTTACACAGTTATTTAAACAAAACACTGAGAAAATTCCTTCAATGGATAAAATATTAATGGATTGTATAAGTATGTGTGTATATCAAAGCAAACACTATTCATCCCGATGGTTATATTTGTGATACTTTTGCTTGATCATATTTAATTCTTGGTAACGGTTTTATTTACTTTAGGTCAAAATTTGTGGAGATAGTATTAATCAATTAGAATATCACTTTTATTTTGGGATTCATACTATTTATCAAGCATTTAATGATAATAATTAATCATGATATTTTATTAATTCAAAAATTATCATGATAAATATAAATTATTTCAGCATTTATTAATAATTTATTTACAAGTTTATGAAATATTTAAATCTAGTTTTATTTTATTAAATCATCATGACAAATTAATCATGATATGTTATTAAAATTACCATGATAAAATTTCAAATCAACGAATTTCAAAATTTATTTATATGATTTATTTATTAAAATTTATGAAATATTTTAAATGTATTTTTTCAATTTATTAAATCATCAACATGATAACATTAATCATGATATTTTATTACTTCAAAATTATCATGATAAAATATAACATATTATTTCACTTTATTAATAATTTATTTAAAAGTTTATGAAATATTTAAATCTATTTTTATTTATTAGATTATCAAAACAAATTAATCATGATATTTTGTTACATTAGCATGATAAATATAAAATAATAATTTGAATATTTGTTTATGATTATTATTAAAACTTATAAATTAATTGTTTTCTTTGACTAATTAACTATTTAATCAATACAAACATATTATTAAAATAAATCCAAAAAGATTCACAAAAATTTCAACTAAAAATTTATGCATAAGAAAAAAAACCTATAGCAAAAAATAATTATTAAAATCCAATAAATATATAATAAATAATCTATACAAAAATCATAAACAATAAACAAAGTGAAAACAATCCCATTCCATTATTATGTCAAATATAGACCAATTAGCTAAAGCTGGTGCAAAGCAAATTTATGACAATTATGCCTTTTACAAGACATTTGCTCAAAATCAAGGTCCTTTTCGTTCTGCTGTTATGGAATTTCTTATAGATAATGGATCTCATTTCAAAATCAGCCGAAATGAATTAAGATTATTGGAAGACAAGACATTTTATTATTATAAAGCATATATTTTGGCAAATGATATTTTACACGAATTGGGTAATCAATCAGCACCTACACAAGATCAATTTGTCAATTTATTGATAAACAAGAAAAATATCTTTGCCTGGTTTGGACCTTGTACACCAGCATTTATATCCAATTATTATTCAAATACAGCATATTTTGATAAAAAAGCATCAATGCAGCACTTTATTAATTCTATTTGGTATTATTTCCAACAATTAACAAAAGGTAACAATAATGATGAAACTACAAATCAAAATTACGAAAATGCCGAATCTGAAGTATTGACATCATCAGATTCAGAATCAAATTCACCTATTGTTTCTTTATCAGATGATTATGTTGATGAAGACACAATGGATGATGATTCTAATGAAGGTAATACTAATGAACATCAAGACCATTCCAACCACGGGTATAATTATATATCATTTACTCAAAACGATCAATCTTGTATTGATAATGTTGCTAAACAATTGGCAAACAAGCAATCAGACAAAAGCACAAACAATCAAAAGCGATGTAAAAGACCCAAATTAACGAATGCCCAACGTAGTCTATTAAAAGAGATGTCGACTGTACGTAATATATCACTTGCTCAATTACATCAAAAATCCTTGGATCAAATCAACAACAAATTGTAATTTGGTATCTACAATTATTAATTCACAGTAATAATCCTTTAATATTAAAGCTTTCAATTATCTATATATATTGTTGGAGAACTTCAGCTAATAGAGTGTACAATGAAATCAATGTAGCTGCCAACAACAAAATGGCTTTAAACGAGTTTAATTTGGAACTTAATAATTTTAATACTTTTAATACTCAATTAAAATATTTATTAAAAAATGTGTAAAAAAAAAAGTTGGTTTGTTTTTAAAAAAGTTTAATAATAACATTATTAAAAAAAAAACACTATTATAAAAAAAAAACAATAACCCAGATTAAAGAAAAAAAGCATTAAAGTTGTAATCTCTACTTATCCTTTTTAATTATTTTGATCAACAATATCGTACAACCATGTTACCATTTTCAAATTTAAAATCGTTAGCTCGAGAAGTTTCAAGAGAAATTGATATATTATCTCAAATTAAATCTATTCCAACTGTTGAGATATTTACCTCCTTCATGAATGAAGTTTTACACCCAAAAGTTACAAATCATTCTTGCTTATCCAATCAAGCAAATTTGTTTGAAAATGATACTGAATTGGATCAAGTTGGCATAGAAGAATATAATGATTATACAAATGATAGTTGTGGCAACCAAATTTATAATGCAGAAGAAGATGTTATAGATGATGATGAAACGATGACTAATGCAGATAATATTGATGAAGCATCTGATGTAGATGATGGAGATCGGTGTCGTGATGAAACTATTGATAATGATGAAACAAATGGTGAAACTATTGATGAAACTGATGATGATGATAATAGTGACGAAGAATCTGCGAATGATGAAGTTAATGGTGAAACTATTGATGAAACTAATGGTAATAGTGATGAGGAATCTGCTAGTGATAATGATGATAATGATGACGATGATGATGAGAATAATGATGAGAATAATGATAATGAGAATGATGAAGAAGATGATTGTGAAACTGACGATGAAACTGATTGTGCAAATTATAGTCAAGAAAATGATGATAATGGAACTGAGGAAGAAACAACTGATCAAGAGAATGATTATAATGATAGGTATATGAAGTTGGATCAATATGGTAATGGCTTTATCATTTGTTCAACTGCGTAATTATATATCAGTTATAGCTGTTTGTTGTGTATTAGTTTTGAATATTGTGATAGAGTAATAAGAATAACATGTCCAGAGAAGAATAATACCAGTAAGCTTATAATTTGTTGTTATTTCATTTTTATATTATCAAGTTTATTCATTTTATGTGGTTTTTCAATTTGTATTTGCTGCTTGCGCTTGCTATAAAGTTTATATTGTGTGTAATTGTTTATTTTAGCTTGCTTTTATATTGCCTACTTGTTGATTCAGAATAAATTTGCTTGCCAACAATTTCCTTACATCTTTTTTATTGATATTTGGTATTAAGAATATTATTCAATTAATTTATATAATAATTTATCTATCTTGATTTCGATATTTGCTTATGGTTAAACTGTTATGAATAGTTATAGTTTGTATACAGTAGTTGATAACACAATTTGTTTAAACGAGTTATAATATCACTTTTGCATTATTGATAATGTGCAATTTTAATTTTAATTATGGACTTCATTTATTATTCTGAACTTGGGTTCAGATTATTTTGCACTTTTGTGCACCAAAAATCGACGCAATAAAACAGTAACAAACTTTTACAATATAATTATAATATAAAATAGCATTATACCAACCTATACTATTTTTCTTATATTAATAATAAATATCTTCCCAATAAATCTATATACAATCTCAACACTTATCAATAGTTTCTGTATTGAAGGATTAGTGCGGCTATGCGGATAGAACGAATAAAATTATGTAATGGAATCATATTATATTGTAATTATAATAATAATCATATAAATAATGATTATAATGATATTAATATTAGAAAATCATCATTAATGTGTTCTAGTAATAATACTAATAGTAATACTAATAGTTAATTCTAATTTTAACAATATTAATAATGATAATATTTTTTTGAAAAATTAATGGATGATTAATAATAATATTGAATATAGAATATTTGAATTAAATAATAATAATAATAATAATAATAATAATAATAATAATAATAATAAGAAGAAGAAGAAGAAGAAGAAGAAGAAGAAGAATAGTAATTTAATAAAATAATAATATCCACAATAAAATAACATTATTATTGTATCAACTACCAAACGCTTCTATTGCATGAAGGTTATGTCAGCATTTTTATCTTCAGTAGATATTACCGGGATATATTTAGGCATTTTTCAACCATACATTGGATAATATTAAAAGAACAACTAATCTAATAGCAAATGAATGGAAAACTACTTACAAAGTGATTCATCTAATATAATATTGGTAAGTAGGTTGGGTGGGGCGCGCTAGGAACAATTTCACAAGTTAAATATATGTTGTTGTTACCATTAGAATGTTTATTTATATAATACATGTTATTTTTCTAAAATCAATTTCACAAAATATTAAAATATTATATTACAAATTATAAAAAGGTTAATAAAATATAATATGGGAGGCGGATAGGGAGGGAACCTATAGCGACAATCAAGAACAATAAAAAGTTAAATATATTTTTATTATTTATTAAAATTTATTTGTGTATGTTATTTTCTAAAATCAAATTCAAAAAAATATTAAAATATTACAATTGTAAAAAAGTTAATATAATATGGGGAAGGAGGTAGGGAGGCAACCTATTACAGTAACAATCGATAACAATTAATAAGTTAAATATATTTTTGTTATTTATTAAAATTTTACTTGTATATGTTATTTTCTAAAATCAAAATTCAAACATACACTAATAAAAATATTCCAATTATAAAAAAGTTGATAAAATATAATATGGTTAGGGGAGGCAAGTCGGGTGGGCACCTAGCAACAATCAATACAATTTAATGAATTAAATATATTTTTCTTTATTAGTAAAATTGTATTTGTACATGTTATTTTCTAAAATCAATTCACCAATAATAAAATATTCCAATTATAAAAAAAGTTAATAAATATAATATGGGGAGGGTAGCCAGGAAGGTGGTCTCTTGTACCAATAAAAATTAACAATTAAATAAGTTAAATATAAAATTTGTTATTTATAAAAATTTTATTTGTACATGTTATTTTCTAAAATCAAATTCACAAAATATTAAAAATATTGAAAATATTATAAATTATAAAAAATTCATCAATATAATATGACTAGGGTAGGTGGAGAGGAGGTCTCTAGTATCAATAAAAAGTTAATAATTTAATAACCTAACTGTATTTTCTGATCGATCATTAAATTAAATGAACACTCCATATTTAACAAATTATCATATGCTTCATTTGTGGAGGTTGTTGCGATGGATAGGGCAGTTGTTCCATCTGTTTATATTGATCCAGTAGCTTATCTTGGGGATATTGTAGAAACATATCACTTTTACAGATTTCTAGCACTATTAGGTAATCCACAATAGGAGCATTAATATTATATTTTAAATTCGAGCAGCAATTATCTGAATTATCAGGTATATAAAAATATCCTTTAGTATCATGTACATATAGCTTTTGAATTCCTAGCTTATCTCGTTCAAATAATAATCGACTATCAAACATTTCACAATAAATTTGAAATTTTATAGTTTTTAATATATTGACATATATATCTTGGAGTTGGCTTACATTTACCACATTTACCTTGTTGATTGAGTTATATTGATTATATAATTGTTGTGATTCCAGTACATGTTTCGAACTTAACCTATAAGAATATGCAAAGACATCATTAATCATGACGACGCATACTAGAGTTAATAGCTTCCATAACTCATCTGGTACTGCTTGAGTACTCAAAACTCTATCCATTGTGTATATAGATAAAGAAAATAAAGGTAAACATTGATTAGTTTTACAAAACTCGAATGCTGTACATATACATTCACATCTTGTTGCTGCAGCAATTGCATTATTGTGAATATAATTGGATGTAATATGAGAATATGCAAATCGCCCAAAGGGAATTATTGTATGATTGATAAGTTTGTTTTCAATGACTTGAATGGATTTAATGGATTTAGTGTGTTCACCACCAATATTTTCAATGCTACTATCAGCAACAACACCTTTTACAATATTTTCAATGTTATTATCAGCAATAAAAGCATCTTTTAGAGCAGATAATATATCATATGCACTTGGTCGTAATTTAATATCTTTTTGAAGCATTTGAAAAATTAACGAAAGAATGAGCTTATAAAGCGGATTATTCTTCTTTTGATTGACAAATCTTTCCAATACCTCGTAATGTTCTTGTAAAATCAGACCATCTGGTATTGGAGAAGCAGCAACGATTTCACTTAAAGTCTTGTATTGATTAGCATCCACATCTAGATTCTGGTTATAATCGTAGGTGGCATAAATATATTGTCTAACATCTGTATGTACAGGTAAAGTTTGTGCGAAATAATGAGGAATTCCGGTTATTAGTTCGACTAGGGCAATTCCTAATGAAAATATATCATTTTTACAATGAAATTGAGATGTAGTATTGAAAGAATGATGTTTTCTTGTGTAAGCATATTCAATTAACTCAGGTGAGCAACTTCCGGGAGTTGTATAAGCAAATGAATGAATATGTCGATTGAAAATTGCGCCACCAAAATCAATCATTTGAATCTTCATATTTTCATCCATTACAATATTTGCTAGTTTAACATCCCCATGAATAATATTTTGATTATGGAGATTATTTAATTCACTAGCTATAGAATATAAGATTGTAGGTATATATCTCCAAATAGTAGATTGTGAGGTTTGTGGTTGGGATTTCATTGTATTGTTTAACCAGGTTTCTAAATTTTGTCCTAAATTGGGCATTATCATAGTGAAACCAATTGATCGTGCAGCACCAATTTCTTGGGACAATACATCAATTTTAATATTATCTTTTGTACTACAATAGGCTACTTCACGTATAGCACCTTCATTAGAATCTATACCTCCTTGATTTAGACCCAAATAACATTTTCTTGCCGTACCATCATCAAAGAAATCTACAGTTCCAAACGCTCCAATTTCTGAAGGTTTAATGTGGACCAAAGCTTTTAATGGCACAATTTGTTCCATATCATTTACACTTGGGTTTTGATTGGGGTTGTTCTGTGTTGTGATGATTAGCTGTTCATCATTATTGGTATCAATATTGGAATTATAGTTATTGTTCGTGTTATTATTATTTTGACGGTTAAATCGAGATGACTTATTAGAAATAGCATTATCAGCATTGATATTGTTATTGTTATTGGTATTATTGTTATTATTGTTTTTATTGATATTGTTGTTGATATTTTTATTATTATTGATATAGATATTATTACTGCTATTGATTGTATTTTTTGCTTGCTCTGGTAAATTATTACTACCTGGAACAGCACATTTTCGCTTGATTTTACAAAGACCAGAATCGACTGGATGCTTTCGTTTTGGAGGTTTTTTGACTGTTACAGGAGATACAAGAGAAGATGTTACAGGAATTACTCTAGCTTGTATAGTACTTATTTGCTGGTTAACCATAGCTTGATATTGTTGCAATAAGGTGCTTAAAGTGTTAATTTTATTAGATTGATCCTCAATAAGTTGTTTCATTATTCTTTCCAATTGCCAATGAGATTGTTTTAATTCTTGTTGTACAGTTTCTTGTAATTGTTGTAAATCTATTAGCTGTTGTTCTAATTGTGTGGTAGATATTGTTTGCGGGGATAATTGTGATTGAATTGGTGCTAAGCGTTGTATTTGTACTTGCTTATCGATAATAGATTGTTCTATTTTATTGAAAAGATGGAATACATCCAATTGAGAAGATAGGATAGGAAAAGTAGTTGAAGGTTCTTGAGTTGCAATAACAGATTGATCGAGGGTTTGCGAGGGTTGAGATTGTATCATTGGTATTGTTATAGTTGTAGGTTGAATGTGAGTTTGCAATGTAGATACGACCAGATTTAAATTATTTTTATACTGATATTGTATACAATGAGCCATATCTTTGAGTTTGTATAATTTACGCACCCCAATTCCAGGTTGCTTTTCTTTAGAATCCAATACATTTTTTGCACGAGTATCAAGTACTTTGTTGAAAGTATAACCATAAAACTTGGTTAGAAAAAGTCTTATTTTTGGATGATTGGGAACCCATTTCTCATTGTTAATTTCTTCCACTTTTTCATTGGGTCTTTCCCATAGTTGATTTCTATTGGCTTCATCTTTTAATTCATTTAATAAAGTTTCAAATGACATATTGTGAAAATATAAAACAATATATAGATTTGTAACTTTGTCACTAGAATTTTGACTGGGTGGTTTAGCTGAAAAATAGTACTAAGAGGTAAAAGTCTTGGTTGGTGCCCTAGATAAAATTTTAAAAATTAACTTTTTTTTTATTAGTTAAATAAATGTTTTTGAATTGGATGAAACCATTTACATATTTTTTTTTTTTATTTTCGTTTGTTGTATTTAAACGTACAAAAAATATTTTATGATTAATTAATTTACCATATTATTATTATGTTATTAGCTTTATCAATATTATTATTTTGAAATAAAATTATTAATATTACCATTTACCATTCTACATAACTATTTAGAAATACTTGTTGATTAGTAAACGATCTGTTTAACTCAATACAACGTTTAATTCAGAATCAATTGTTAGTAAGTTCCAAAAGTATTACCTAATTATTCGTCGTATTCATAATTTTATTAGCTGCTATTTCCTTGGTTGGTAGGATAGTTGCTTATCCATATCAAAACTTTTTGGTTTTTAAAATAGCTTTTATTCATTTATAGGGTTTTAAAATTTTTCAACTTGAATATTATTTAAAATAATAATGATGAAAATAATTATCCATAAATGATAACTTTATTGATCATAGTTGTTTCCTTGGTTACTTGGTTCCCTATTAATATTACATAATTTTTTTAAGTCTTTGGTGGATTGTTTATAGATTATTAATTTTTATAAAATAATAAATTTTTTTTCAGAAAAGAATTTAAAAATAATAATAACAAAAATTATTAATTCTTATTTTGTAATTTTATTGGTTCATTTATGCTTCCTGGGTGGGTAGGTTCCTGGTAATATTTATTTCACTTTTAATTAGGAAATAAATTCTATTGACTTGCTGAAATTATTATTAAAATATGTGTTTTAAAAAAATTAATAATCAAACAAATATTATAAAAAAGACTTGTTTATTTATCTTCACAATTTACTGGTTCATTCATACTTCCTTGGTAGGCTCCCCTAATTTTAACTGTTGAATTTCCAATATATTTTTATTAATTGATTGATTTTATTGAATTTTTTATTTTATATTTTTCAAATAAAGAATAACAATTTAATTCCCATACCAAAAGTTAATCTGAATAAATGTTATTTTATTCAACCTCCCCCCAGGGTTCCCTGGTTCCCCTTAAGCTAATAAAATTATTTTATTTATTTTATTAATGTTATTAATTTTATTAAATGCACATATTTTTTTTCAATTGAATTAAAAAATCAAATAATGTTTATTTCAAATCTATCATCAAAATTTAATTAATAAACCCCATTTTATCCAACCTCTTCCATGGATCCCTGGTTCTCTTAAAGTAATAAAAATTATTTCAATGCCAGTTTGTAACATTTTATTGATTCTATTAAAATACTAACTCACTTCTTCAGTTAACTACGATGTAAACTAGAATTATTCCTCCGGGTTTGTGTTATCCATCAATATTATTCCATCTGTTGGGGGATTTTAAGATACTCCCTTACGTTGATTTATGCATTTGTTACTAAATTATTAGATTTTCCTAATTTAAATTGTTAATATACTTAATTTAAACAATAATTAATCATTATATTCATAGCGCTTTTGTTGGAGTATAATTCACCTCTGAGTCGGTAGGTTTCGTATTTAATACCATTCAACTTGATTAAATTTATTTTATAACACCATTTACTTTGGAGATTTGGTTATTTATATTGAATTATGATAATGAAACAAATTGTGACACCAGCGTGAGTGTGTGCAAGACATAGAATTACTATTATTGTTATTGTCAAAATTATCAAGACGATTATTACTATTTGTTATTATTATGATCTGTAACTATTTCTTCATTATCACGAATAGCGATAATCGTTGTACATAAATTCTGATAAGGATAAATTCATAGGATTATTATTATTATTGTTGTTATTGTTATTGTTATTATTATTATTATTATTATTATTATTATTGTTATTATTATTACCTAATATCTAATGATGTAAAACTACGTTTGTACATGTTGTAAATATAATATTTTTATATGCAAAATAACTGTTTAAAAGCTAAAGATATTACGCTCCTATTGAAAGTATAAGTATAAGGTAAAATATTAGCAAACATAGCCCACATATATTGTGATTCAGGTAAATATCTACTAGCTATATTACTTGTACTGAATCACCAGTCTAACGTATAAATAATAATCATAATGCTGTGAATAATTGAAATGATGATAATTTATTTGAAATACGAAATTGCTCATTTTTATCAATTGTTACTGATGATGATATAATGTTATAATTACTAATTTCTGCTTTTTTAAAACCAATAATAATATTTTTAAATAATTTATACTATAAAAAAATCAGTATTACTATCTATATTGTTATTTATTAAGCCGTATTCAGGGATGGAATAATGTAAATAATTAATTACTTGTAATGGATTACTCGTATTATTATAATTTCCAGTATCCTTTTTTTGTTAATTTATTATTAATTATTAATTATTAAATTTTCGATATATTGTAATTGTTGTTTCAATATTCATTTCTAAATCACCAGAAATGCTATATGAGAAATTATAAATTTTAATTCAATTGATTCAAATTCGTATTTGGTTTTAATAATCAAGCATATTTTATAAATATATTAGAATAATCATTAAAATCAAATGCTTTATAAAATAGTTTAAATAATTCTTTATCATTTATGTTTATATTTTTTAAAAATATTACTACGTCC
Organism: Vaucheria bursata; assembly: GCA_032358265.1. NCBI lineage: Eukaryota > Xanthophyceae > Vaucheriales > Vaucheriaceae > Vaucheria > Vaucheria bursata. The sequence goes on along the minus strand of JAULBW010004738.1, from coordinate 7,296 downwards.
CATATCATTCATCGTTAATGTTCATATAAACCTATATTAGTTGTACATTTTGGTCTAAATATAATAATATAGTTAAACTATCTTTTTAGGCTTTTATATCAACTGAATTATTATTATTATTATCATTACCATTATCATTATGATTATTAACCAAAATTTGATAAGATAATGGTACATGATATAATGAAGTTGCTTTATTAGAATTATAATTATGTTGCTAATTCATACATACAATCATGAATATATGTTCTACTTTGTGCAGATAAACAAGAACCTATATTTATTTAATTATTTATTTAATTATTTCAGGTATTAAATTATTGATATTATTATCATTATAGGTTATTATTTAACTCTTCAGTATTAATATGTTTAATAATTGATTTAATAGTTGAATTATTAACGATAGTTTGTATATCAATATTTTTATATAAAATAATTTGCGTTTGTTGTAATAATTTTAATTTTCCTCATAACTTCATTTGCATAATGAATTAGCTTCTATAAAAAATATATTGCTAGTTATTGAAAATTTAATTATCTTTATATTTAATATATTTGTGTAAATATAAAAATTTGTATATGTATTATTATCATCATTAGAATCTATAAAATCATTTTACATTTAATAATTATAACTTTAAGTAATTAATTTATTTCCATCAATTTTACTGTTATTATTAATTGGAAATTTTGATAATAATTTTCCCGCTGATGGTATCATCTAAGATATTATATATTTAGTATTATTATTATTATTACTTTTCTAACAATTATATACGGTAACAACAATATGCAACTAAATATTCTTTGAATTATCATTATTCTTATTGTTATTACTAATATTGTTGTCATCATCCAATTTTAATTTAATTGTTTAATAGATTTATACTAAATTTAACATCTAATCTTTGTCCTGTTAATTTAATTATTTCTTCCAATATAAACTAATTGATTATGATAATGTAATTGAATAAATTCCAGTACCATATAATTATCCTTTATAAATATTGTTGAATTAGTTGGAATATATTTATTATCATATAAAAGATAATTAATATTTTGAATCGAGAATTATTATCGTTACTAAGATTATTACTATTGGTAGTATTACTAATTTAATCTCACATACAACTACAAAATGCAATTTCAATTGATCCACATCTATTAAATTGTAATGTAATTACGATTTAATTTAATCGGTAATAATTTAGATAATAGGAAAATACTCTTAAATTATATGAGTTTATATAATTGTTAATAATATACATCTGTGGTTATTAACTAATATTATTATTGGCAAGTTTAGTTAGTATCAATAATTCTTCGTCGTTTTATTCCACATTTTTTTAAATTTTGTTTGAATTTTCAATTACGATTGATAAACACTTAAATGATGTATAACAGTATAACTATGCAAGTGTTTATTAGTAACACCTATAATATTAATTCTAAAAGCTAATGTCACAAAGATGAGAATAAACAGAACATGATTAGGTGAATAAGTTGGAGTATATTCAAACAATATTTCCTTTGCTACAACAGTTAATGCTACAGTTAATAGATAATGAAGTTGGTTTAGTAGATTTTATATGCTGGAGGATTAACTATGGTACTTGTGGTTTGCAGATTAACAAGTAAATCATATTAATAAATGAAAATTCAATTTAATGATATTAATTGTTATTGGAAGAATTCTGCCAGGAATACGCAAAAGATTATTGACATTTCTATTATTACTGTTGCACCTGGGAAATAAATCCTTGTACTTTACGTGTACTATACTACAATATCGTTGTGTAATATCCATAAACTGTGGTAATTTGTAGAATTTAGCTTTGAATAAAAGTGTATGTATATTCTCTTAATAAAAAAAATAATGGATTCCAATTGTTATTGTAGCTGATGTAATATGAACTTCAATATACTCAAATTATTGCTTGGTATTCCTGTACATTCATTAGCAATCCAGTTTGTAAATAAAGACCTTGGGTAGTGTAAGTTGAAAGTACATTTAAAATTAGAAGATATTTACTGGTTTATTTAATGCAAATATTCTTATTCAATCCCAAATATTGATGATATTAAAATATGATGATAATTAATTGGTATTAAACTAATATTAACCTAATCCTGATGAGTTGTAGTATCTGCAATAAAAATGAACATAAGTTGAATTGAGTTGTAGTATCTGCAATAAAAATGAACATAAGTTGATTTTTTACCTTGGTGTAATGATTATTATAAAATTATTCTCGTGTGTCACTTCTGGTTTCAAAAGGAATTGGTAATAAATAATTGTAACATACTACAGTCTTTATTCGTTATTAGCATCAGATTCATAATTTATAATAAATGCAAGTACAGGAGAAGCTTGTATTCAATATTGTAAACCTCATTGAACCTAAGATTGACTAAAGAACAACAATTGTGTTTATCCATTTAGTCAAATCATAATGATAATTTACCCAGGGATGAAACTTTATTAAAATGGTACATTAATACATTTAGCTAATATTATTTGAGCAAGTGTATTTACTGCTGATAAACCTGTTGATTTTGAATCTGGATCAATCTCCCTTCTTATAAAATCCACCTCCAATGGCGTGAAATATCCATTAGTATTTAATAATCAAGGAGACTAATTTTATTAGTAGTTTACTCATTCTTCATAAATTGCAACAGAACATTGTCACCAGGATTAATCAATTATCAATTCAACGATAGGGTTGTACAACTCCACAAAGAATAAGCGCCCAAATGTCTGTTTCAAAATTTAAAACCCATTCAAACCAATAGAAAGATGCAACATGCAAAATGCATAATGTAATTGGAATATGATATATTTGTAAAGGAATATTGTGTGTATAATAGCTGCTAAGCTGCTGGTTATATCATTTCATAATCATACATTGGGGGGTATTAAAAAGCAATCTCTTTTTGACTGCAACAGTCCAAAGACTCAACATTTACAAACTCAAACAACAAGGCTTTTTGTTAATTTAAGCTGATATAGGAGTGAATAGTATTAATAATGGTCAATTCTAGTATTAATTCTAGTACATTTCCTCATTCTCAAGATGCACAGTCCAAAGTAACTCTCCTTTTTACTATTCCTTTCCTGTTTTTCTCAATATTCGATGTAATTTCAAGAATACAAGCACAAGGATGTTATTTAACATCCATTGGTAGTTCAAGTAAGAGATTACTATTCACTCTCTTATGTTGGTGCAAATGCCCTGCCATAGTTTTACACGATTATCGTAGTCCGATGTCCAAATGGAAATGGGAGAAAATGTCCAAATGGAAACTGGTTCTCCTGTTTTGTACATATATCTTTTTTAATAACGCTACAGTTCTGGTGCAATCGGTAGTAAATGTTACATCCTTTGCAATTACAATAGGCAATCCAGGTGGAGCAACCTTTGATATGGATGGAAATATGTATATATGTGAGAATGGTGCCTTTAATGGTATTGAGAAAATAACACCAGATGGGATGCAAACAAATTTTACTTTATTTCCGAATAATACAGGGTGTATCGATGTAGTATTAGGAAAGGATTTATTCCTGTATGCAAGCATTTTATATCCTTCTCAGAGAGACTGTTTTATTTACAAGATTACTTTGTACGGCAATGTGGAACTATTTTCTGTAATTCAGGATCCTTATCATCAAATACCGACTTATATCTGTAGGTTGGTCGCGGACACCAGGAGTGGCAATTTATTTGTTGGTGTTAACTGGGACCACTTGGGTGGTAATGGTATATATAGTCTGTATATGATCAACAATACTGGTTTTTCTGCATTTTATGGTTTCGGAGCGAGTTGGGTCGGTGGTTATGCAGTCGATTCCGTCAGAGGGTATTTATATGCGACAGATTTGGGGGAGCCTGGTTATGATAAAAACACGGTGGTGCAAACCAACCTCCTCAATCAACCCTCCGGTTCGCGAATATATTATGTGTACGGAAGGTCGCAGTCGGAATTTATTGGCGCTATTGCGCTATACCATTATCAATCTAGCACACAACTATATGTTGCTTTTTCAAACGGTACCATCTCACTTATGATTACAAATAGTTCCACCGTCAGAACCTTCTTAACAGGCATGAATGCCGTTGGTTCATTAACATTTGATTTTGCTGGAAATCTATATATCACAAATTCAATAAATAAAACAATATCAATGGTGTGTAGCACTAATAGTAATGGTGATAATTGTGCCTGTTTATTCCCTTCCAGTTATTGTAATTCTATATGTAGAGCACCATCGTACTTTCAAAAACATCCGTCGCATTGTGGTAGTTGTGGTAATCGATGCATTGTAGGTAAGATATGTCTATCCGGCAATTGTTTATGTGCTTCAGGTATATTTAATGATAATAACAATTGTGGTACATGTAGTAATGTTTGTAATACTGCTGCTGGCGCTACTTGTCAAGATGGAGTTTGTTCTTGCTCTGTTGGTTTAAATAAATGTGGTTCACCTGACTCAACAGCCATTTGTGTTAATTTTCAAACAAACAGTAATGTTTGTGGTAAATGTGGAAATAAATGTATGAATGGTCAAATATGTTCAAATGGTGTTTGTATATGTTCATCTGATAATAGTAGAGCATTGAATACAACTACTCATTGTGGTCATTGCTCTATTTCTTGTACATCTCCATTTAATTTCTGTGTTCGAAATTCTTCAAGTCCTTATAATTATAGCTGTAGTACATCCCCTTATGAATTTCATTCATTTAATGCTCATTGTTACGCACTAAGTTTAAATTATGGTAGTGCAACCGAAGTTGAAGAAGAAGCTATTAGTATAGGTGGTCATCTAATATCAATAACTTCTGAAGCTGAACAAAATTTTACAGTATCTCAATTTTTATCTGGACCAAGTCTAAATTATACTGGTACACCTTATACGCAAGCAGTTACTGAAGGAGAATATGGAATGCTCTGGATGGGATTAAAAAGAAATAAAACTATAGCTATATGTAATGAAGCTTCTTCTGTTGTTGACATCAAAGTACATCGTGAGGACTACTGCTGGTATTGGATATCAGGAGAGATATATACTTCTGCTATTTATTCCAATTGGGGTGATTCCCCAACTCCTCAGCCTGATAATTACTTGGGAATTGATGATTCAACACATTTAAATTTTCCTGCTCCTTCTTATAGAGGCAAATGGTTAGATGCTCCAAATCAAGGTATCTCTAATGAAGCTGGGCAAATAAATGGACCTTACAAAGGTGTCATTGAATTACATCCTTGTACAAACGGGGGAGTCTGTTCTGCATATGATACAAGCAGTTATACATGTATATGTCCTAAGGGTTTTGTTGGTCCAACGTGTTTGAGCAATAATTGTGGATCTATTGCTCATAGATCCTCTTCTGGTATATCAATTCCAAGTTATTCTGGTGGCTATCTTCAATCTGTTTCTCCTGTTGATTTACAATTAGCTTATAGCAATATCACAATATGTTCGTGGATTTATCTTGACTATACTAATCTTACTCACGATAAACGGTTTACAATATTTTCTTATGGTAGCGATCCACAACAATATAAATTGCTTCACTTTTTGGTAAGATCTTCACTAGACACAACTGCAAGTTATCAGCTAACTTTGGGTTTTTTCGAAGCTGATGTGAATAGTTATCAAACATTCAATGTAAGAGCTAATGAATGGTTATATTTATGTGCTGCATATTATTATCAATCAACCTATTCTTTTACAAAATTATATTTAAATGGTGAATCTATCTCATTGTACCAGTATGGCGCACAATCTCTATTTACTTATTCTGGATCCAGTTATGTCTATTTAGGATTTTACCAAGAGTACATTTATAATTATGCTCAAGGAAAATTGGATGAATTTCGTTTGTATAATTCATATCACGATAACAAACAAATAAACAGATTTTATACAGGGGATTTTTCAATTCAATCATCCATCCCTTTACTTTATTATGCATTTAGTGAAGCTGCGGGGATTAGTGTATCCAATTATGGTAGTGTAGCAGTAAATGCTACTCTACAATTTATTGGTAATGTTGAATGGAATGTTAATAGCATCTGTGAATGCTCTCCTGGGTTTACATATTGTTCAAACACATGTGTTAATTTCTCTTCATTCACAAATGATGCTAATAACTGTGGTTCTTGCGGTAATGAATGTATAAATGGTCAAAAATGTTTAAATGGTCGTTGTATATGCTCCAATGATAACAGTACATTATTAAATACAATTATACATTGTGGTCATTGCTCTATTTCTTGTACATCTCCATTTAATTTCTGTATTCCAAATTCTTCAAGTCCCTATAATTACAGTTGTAGTGTATATCCTTATGAATTTCATTTGTTTAATGATCATTGTTATGCATTAAGTCTAAATTATGGTAGTGCAACTCAAGTAGAAGCAGAAGCTGTTTCTATTGGGGCACATTTGCTTTCTATAACTTCTCCTGCTGAACAAAATTTTATAAACACTCAGTTTCTTACCGGTCCAAGTCCAGGTTATACTGGGGCTCCAAATACTCAAGCAGTTAGTACTGGAGATTTCGCAATATTATGGATGGGATTATTTCGGAATATTACTGTACCATTTTGTGCCCAACCGAATAGCATTCATCCAGAGAAAGAGTGTTGGTATTGGACCAATGGTGATGAATATAGTTACACAAATTGGTTTGCTAATCAACCAGATCGACATCAAGGTAAGCAAGATTATGGAATGCTTAATTTTTTTCAGAAAGGATACTGGGACGACTTTCCAATAGATGGAGGAATAAATTTGCCTCAACAAACAAATGGTCCATATAGAGGAATCGTAAAACTCATAGGTTGTGATGGATATTGTCATTCATATGCTAATGATAGTTTAAATTGTGGTAGTTGCGGAAATGTATGTCCATCACCTCAACAATTATGTAGCGGTATTAAATGTATATGTAATACAACAGGAGGTTATGAAACTTGTACAACTGCTGTTAATCCTAATCCTTGTGCTACATTAATATCGAGTTATGAAAATGATAATAGTAATTGTGGTAAATGTGGTAATAAATGTATAAATGGTCAAACTTGTTTAAATAGTGCTTGTGTATGTCCAAACGATACCAGTAGAGCATTAAATACAACTACTCATTGTGGTCATTGTTCTTTTTCTTGTACCCCTCCATTCAATTTCTGTATTCGAAATTCTTCAAGTCCTTATGATTATAGCTGTAGTGTATCTGCTTATGAATTTCATTTATTTAATGATCATTGTTATGCATTAAG
>JAULBW010004727.1:0-20161 GCA_032358265.1 Vaucheria bursata | reverse complement strand
TTAAACTTTTGTAAATAAAATGTCTATGACTTCTGTTTACTGAGTGCAGTTTTACAGACACGTGTTTATATATTTTGAGAAGTTTGATGTCATTTCAGTTTTGCATCATGAGATAAATGTTACTTGAAAAATACACGCAATCTTTATCCAAAGTTTCAGTGATTTTGTACCGTACCCATTTAAGCCATTCATATTCCTAATGTTTCCAAAAACTATCCACAAATTACAATCAAAACTAATGCTGCTGATATGTTAAAGTAATCTTGTATTAAGTGCTAGAAGGAATGTTGAAAAATAGTTACTATGCTGGAAAAATTACAGTAGCAGACAAAATTGTATTAAAACTCAGTGTGGTAAATACTTGATCAAAAAATTATCAGTTTTTGTTGTGTTCAATCAATACAGTTTTTCTTTAAAAAACAAAATAATGTTAATATACTTGATCTGCTAAAGTGATCACTATGGTGATATAGCAGCAAAGTATCAAGCAACAACATTTACGGTTGAGCAAAATGAACTAATTAATGTTAGGAAATAACCGGTTAACGGTTAATCCTATAACTGTGTTAGCTGCGTCATTATTTCTGTTCTCAGTTTAAGAATTCTGACTGCTGACATCATGTTCTCACTTTAGCCAATGGAATAGTGCCACAGCACAATTACTACTGGGCCATCATATGATTGAATAGTTGTCTGTCTTGCATTGCTAGAGTTCACTTCTAGCAACGCAGTAATATATACTGTATGATTTATGTTTAAATGTCTGTTTGTATTACAATTAGCTAAGAGCTTATAGTTATTTATGTTGAATGATACTTGAAAATTTAAAATAATAGATGACATATGATTACAAGAGCAGCAGTAAGAATCAACTACAAGCTGCTATAATCAGTAATTTAAACTGCACATGTGACTTAAGAACTACTGAGTACACAAAAAACTTATAATCAAAATTACTGATTGCATTTTATTAGTACAAGATCACAAAAATAGTTCGTATTAGTTATACATGATGGCCTTGTCTTTTCCTATTCTCTGTGCATCAAAATAAATTTCTAATTGGTCGTGCTTTAGTCAGTTTTGGTCTATAAAAGGTAAAATTATGACACTTTATATACAAGATACGTAAAAATGGAGAGGTGTTAGGAATTAATTGGTCAACAGTTAATCCTATTTTATGTTTGCTGCATCATTGTTTCTGTTCTCAGTTTAAAAATTTTCACTACTAACATCATGTTCTCACTTTAGCAAATGGAATATTGCCACAGCACAATTACTACTGGTCCATCATGTAATTGAATAATTGTCTGTATTGCATTGTTAGAGTTTACTTCTAGCAACGCACTAATATATAATGCATGATTTATATCTAAATGTCTGTTTGTATTACAGTTTGCTAGAAGTGCTGCATCTTTAGTTAGGAGTGTTCCCAGTTTCTGTGGTTCCTTACTTCTTGCTTCTAGTTTCTGTACTTTTTTGCTTCTTGTTCCCTTGCTTAGTATCTTTGGGCTTTGTATCTAATACGGTACCTTCAAAACTCATCACCTTATTATAGTATCTAGTTTTAATCAAGAACTAAGTATTCAAAACAAAATTTAACTGTACCTGTAGAAAAGAACTAATGAAAGTTGCTCTTTACCTCACCGGGCGTTTGAACGGATCATCTCCATACCAAATGGTATTACCCTTGTGGGATATTGGGAGACGGTAAGTTAACTATCTTGATCATATGGGCTTCCTGGAAGGTTTCATTGTGTATCTAGTTGGGAGTAGGATCTTTTCCTCTGTACTGAGTTTAACTATTTATAATTGATTTCAATAAGATATATATAATATTGTAAAGTGTATTGAGCTTAACAGTAATCTGATTTTTAGATTTGATATATGGTTCAGAATGTCATGCCCAAGCAGTTACAGCAGTTGTTGAACCAACTTGAAGAGGCTAACAATACAATCAATAAGCTTTGTCAAGAGAATCATATAGCCAACCAAACTCTTAGAGATGTTCAACAGATTCCTATTATCCAGCAAGTTAACGGTAGGGACAATCTTCAGCAAAGAGAACCAAAGGTTGATACTCTGACTCAGTTCTTGGGGGATAAAGAGCAGACCAAGACTTTCCTGGCCCAACTTTCAATATGTTTCATTCTGCAAGAGTCTTGCTTTCCAGATGGTCATTCCAAGAATTTGTTTGCAATAAGCTACATGAAAAGTATGGCTTTCAACTGGGCCCTTCCCTATTTGAACTTGGACCATTGAACGTTACATGAATATGATCAATTCATTGAGATTTTCAAGATTACCTTTGGCAACGTGAATAGACCGCAACAAGCAGCCAATGAACTGTTAAAGTTAAAGCAGGGTTGTTGTCCCATTGTATTTTGTATAGCTGATTTTCAACATCTGGCCCTTGAACTCAATTGGTCCAATTCAGCTTCATGTCAGGAATGTAACATGCAACATAAATACAAGGAATTTGTGACAGAATAAGTATATTATTACATTCTAAATTGTGTTGATAGAAGTGAGATAACTTCATCAACACAACAAAGTATCACTTACCAAAACTTGTTCTCATAATCAGAACTAAAACTTGTTCTCATAGATTAAACTGAAACTCCAACATGGTGCCAGAAGAAATGTACCGCAGCTACAAAATAGAATTAACTCCCTTAGGGGTTAATTCCTGACACTCCACTCCTGGATATGTTTGATAAAGGCTTGAATAGAAAGATTAAAGAAGCCTTGTGCAACGATGAGCATCCTACATCATTGTCCAAATTCTATAAACTGGTATCCTGTATAGACAACAGACACTGCAAGCTTTTTCAGGGGTTTTTCTACACCCCTCAACCTTTTGTTTGTCTTACTCCTATGATTAATGATGGAGTTGAAGACATGATTATTGGCAGTACACAATATCAAGAACCTCTAAATACTACTGAACAACAAAGGCGTATGAAGAATATTCTTTATTTCTGCTGTGGAAATGAAGGGCATATTATAGCAACTTGCCCCAGCCGTACTGGTAAAAAAAATCACACAAGGACAATTCTGGCAAATGCTTGGCACTACAATGCTCTCCAACTTCAACCATCCTTACTTACAAGTAGACATATGTGTGATGGGTCTATCTGCTTTGACCACAGCATTAGTGGATTCTGGTGCAGACAAGTCCTTGATAGATGAAGTCCTATTTCAATCCTTGAGCATTCCTTCTGAGCCTTTAAAAGAACCTGTTTCATTTGAGACTATTGAGAGCAAACCATTAGTATCTAGAATCATTCATCACTTTGTGGTTTTGGAGCTCAAGGTTGAAGATGTTGTATTTTCTCTCAACTTCTACATTTTGAACTCTTTGGTATCACTGGTTGTATTTGGAATTGATTGGTTGCAGAAGTTTAATCTAACTCTCAATAGGTCTACTATGACCATTTTACTGACTAAATCTTCTGATGAATTATCTTTTAAGCTGTTTTCAAGACTTGTAAAAGAAGGGAAAAGATTGAAAAAACAAGAACAGAACAGGAAAGATGAACAATAGCATGAGAGAAAACAAGAGAAATAATGGAATGCAAGTGTATCGACTTTATATGTGTCTCAGTTAAGAGATATGTGAGTGTGTGTGTGTGAATGTGTTTACACTAATGATGAGAAAATGTGAAGATGGAATATAAAAGAATAATTGATGGCCAGCTTGAACTTAATGACTAACCTCATTCCCATTGGCTGATTTGTGGAGAGTCATCAAGAATAAGAACAAATTCCCATTGACTGATCTATGCAGAGTCATCAGAATAATTTTCCATTGACTAATCTGTGAAGGTCATCAAAATAAGAATAGAACAAAATCCCCATTGGCTGTTTTCATGAAGAGTCACCAAAATATGAATAGAACAATATCCCATTGGCTACTTTTGCGAAGAGCCATCAAAATATATGAAACAGTACATAAAGTATAGGATATTCTGGAACATGTGGATCTAAGGCATAGTTGTAGTCCTAACAGCTGTGTGTTATTGACAAAAAGGATACCTTGGAGGCTGAAAATGACAAAAATTATGAACCTCTAGAAGATATTCATTTAGAAGATATTATGGATCTTGATGCACCTGTCAATGATATTCAGTCCATTTTACCCAAGTTACCTGTTTTGTATCATCAATTTGCACCTATCTTCTCAAAACAGTTATCCTATGTATTGCCTGAACATTACAAGTTTGACGTTGGTATAGAGATCCAAGAAAGGAAGAAGATACCATGGGAATTTACATATCACCTCTCTGACCCTGAGTTAAAGGCTCTTTGATCTTATTTAGATGAGCAGTTAGTAAAAAGGTTTATCCAGCCTTCTAAGTCCCCTGTGGGTGCTCCCATATTTTTTGTAAAGAAAAGTGGTGACCTTTGTCCTGTCATTGAATATTGAGGACTTAATGCCATCACAACTAAAAATTGTTACCCTTTGCCATTAATTCATGAGTTGCTTAATTGTTTCTCAAAGGCACAAGTGTGTACCAAGATAGATTTGTGTGGAGCATATAACTTGGTTTGTGTACAAGAAGGGGATAAATGGAAAACAGCATTTTGCTGTTGTTCTGGACATTTTGAATATTGCATGATGCCTTTTGGACTAACAAGTGTTCCAGCTGTATTCCAGAATCTGATGAACATAATATTTTTTGACTATCTGGACTTATTTTGCATTATATACTTGGATTATATTTTGATATACTCTGAATCTGAAGAAGAGCATATTGAACATATCTTTGATATTCCAATGACTCCAAGACAACTCATTATATGTCAAGCTGGAAAAATGTGCTTTTTCAGTTCAGTCCAGAGATTTCCTGGGATATATTATTTCAGATATAGGTATTGGAGTAGATCCAAAGAAAGTTGAAAGTACTTTGTCATGACCTGTTCCCACTAGTAATAAAGCATTGCAATCCTCTCTAGGTTTTGCAAATTTCTACTGCATGTTCATTCCTAAGTACTCCACTTTGGTTGGTCCTATGTTGAAACTTCTGAAGAAGGACACAAAGTATGTATGGAATGAGGATTGCTAATGCTCTTTAGAACAGTTAAAAACAAGCTTCAGCTCTGCTCCAGTATTAATGCATGCTGATACAACTAAACCCTTCATAGTGGAAGTAGATACATCTGACTTTGCAATTGGAAGAATTCTTTCTCAACAATTCAATGGTGATATTCATCCAGTTGCTTATTATTCAAGAAAGCTTTCTGCTCCAGAGATAAACTACAGACAAGGAGCTTTTAGCTATTGTTGCCTGTTTTTGTTAGGAACTAATTTGTTTACAACAATTAGTTCTTAAGGGAATTACTCTTTTAAGAGTTATTCCATTTTAGCTGCATCATTTTGTGACTTTCTAGATGGATTGGCATTGAGATTTTTTCGTTGTGTTGCTGAGTGCATTTCTTATTCACTCTCAGCAACACAAATTATGATTGTATAATGTTACCATGCTTGCATAGTCTTTGTGTTCTTCTTGTCTGGTACATTCATAATAGTTCGCTGAGAGTAACCTATTGTGTTCAATTTGACCAATTGCATTTGAAGTTCTGTTGAAGGAATTTCTTGGGTGAAACTTTGTTAGTAAGAAAGGTATTCTAAAGACACTAGAACTTTGGGGCCTCACCACCATTTTACTCTCAACCGTTATCCGCCGGGCCTGTTGGTCTTAGGTGCAAAAAGCCAAAAAGGGTTGTTGAGAGGAGGTGACTGTTGAGTAACCCTGATTGAGCGCCTTACTGAACACAAAGTTTTCAATCAAGTAAGTCCTAATGTACACAACTGAAAGGTGTTGTTTGTAGAATGATGCATAAGTTTTCACCTGAACAAGTCAATGAGTTATGTGTTAGGAATGGAACCTAACCATATCGGCCGATATCTAAACTAACTAAACAACTTGATATACCGCTCATACAAAAGATAGCAATATGTAATTATATGTAACGGCTATTTTGTAACTACTATTCTCGTAACGGATATTTGTAATTACTATTTTTATGTAACGACTATTCGCCAAAATATAATGTGTGCAGCTAACAATGCGAAGTTCACTCTTCGCAACGTCGTAATAGATTAATATAATTATATACTGTCTGCGCGTCTCCTTGTTGCTTAACTTAGATCTTGCTCTGTGTTGAGTTCTTACATTATGCACAAAATTGGAATGTGCATATACTAAAATTGCTGAGTTACAAGCACAGGTTCAGAATCAGCAGGTTGCTGATGTAGCATCAATACCCCCCACTTTGGAACTTTCAAACACATCTACAAAGGAACCCAAAGTCAATCCGCCTGATGCCTTTTATGGTGACAAGGATAAGAGTGATGCTTTCTTGGCTCAGCTTAGTCTCTCTTTTCAGTTGCAGAGCTCCCGTTTCTTGGATGACCAAACTAAGGTACTTTTTGCCATCAGTTATATGAAGGGTACAGCCTTCAATTGGTCTTTGCCTTATCTACGATCAGAACATGGAATGCTAAGTGACTATGAACAATTTGAGAATGCATTTAAGGTTACCTTTGGCAATGTAAACCGACCTAGACAAGCAGCTCGGGAATTGCTAAACTTAAAACAGGGTTGTCATCCAGTGGTGGCATACATCTCGGATTTCCAGTGCCTGAGTATTGAGTTAGGCTGGGAATATACTTTACCATTGGTTGAGATGTTTGACAAGAGTTTAAATAAGGAAATCAAGCAGGCCCTCTGTAATTTTAATTGACCAACTAAACTTGATGAATTCTACGCTTTGGTAGTGTTATGAATGTGTATCAAACAAAACTCAAAAATGAAGCAAAAAGAGTATATTCACACAAACTTAATATGTGTTGCTGGAAGTGAAACATACTTCACAGCAACACACAAATCCCAAACTTAGCCCATCATCAAAATCCAGCAATGACTTGCCATAAACTCAGAATTTCAATTTGAAAAACAACGACTTGCCATAAGACAGAATTCCACAGCTATAACACAAATTTAACTGTTAACAAGTTAATTCCTAACAGGTAGCTCAAATTGACAATTGCCTCATTGAGTTTTGTCAGGAATTTTCTAGTTACCTTCAACATTTGGCTTGGACTACTCCTATTACCAATGATGGAGTAGAGGACATGATTATAGGGGCTGTGCAACATCAAGGCCCATTGGCTCCTGAGAAATGTCAATGCAGGATGCAAGACAATTTATGTTTCTACTGTGGTGAGAAGGGGCATATCATAGCATCGTGTCCCAAGCGTACTGGTAGTCGCAGTGGGACATCATTTGATAGACGTTTGATTGGGACAACATCTATTACTGGTAGGCTTTGCCCATATTTGCATGCTAAACTGCTATTTGAGAGGAAACAGTTTATTCCTGTGGAGGCATTGGTGGACTCAGGAACAGACTTATCATTAGTTGACAGCAAGTTGCTGCAATCTATGAGTATCCCATATCAACAACTTAAAGCACCAATAACCTTTGAGAATGTAGAAGGCAATCCTTTATTGGGTGGTGACATTAAGTACTACGTTGTATTGGAGATGAGGAGCAAAGATATAGTATTTTGTCATCAGTTCTACATATTACATTCTTTGGTCTCACCTATCGTTTTAGGCATTGATTGGTTACAGAAGTACAATCCTGTGATTAACTGGTCAACCCTGCATATTGAAATGAAGCAACCTGGTCATAAACTGATTTCAAAAATATGTGCAATTAAAGAGAGAGTTGATACTGCAATTCCTGAGAACTGTATTGCGGAGGATGTTGTGAGCATTGATGATTCTGTTCCTGATATGGATGAGATTTTGACTTGCCTTCCATCACAGTATCATCAATGTGCTTCAGTATTCTCCAAACAATTGGCTGACCTACTACCTGAACATAGAAAATTTGATATTGGTATTGACATTCAGGAGGGTAACAAAGTGCCTTGGGGACCAATTTATTTCCTTTCCAATCCTGAGTTAACAGCACTTCAAGCATATTTGGATGATCAACTGAAGAAGGGTTTTATATGTTCATCTCAATCTCCTGCTGGTGCTCCAATTTTTTTTGTGAAAAAGAAGAGTGGCAAGTTACGTCCTGTGATAGACTATTGTGGTCTTAATGCAATAACCAAGAAAAATAGGTATCCATTGCTGCTGGTTCATCAGATGTTGCGTCGCTTTTCTCAAGCTTAGGTTTTCACAAAAATTGATCTTCGTGGAGCTTATAATCTGGTATGTGTTTGTTAAGGGGATGAATGGAAGACTACATTTTGATGTTGCTTTGGACATTATGAATACACAGTGATGCCTTTTGGCCTTACTAATGCACCTGCTGCATTTGAGAACTTAATGAATGAAATCCTTTTCAACTATTTAGATCGTTTTTGCAATGTTTATTTGGATGATATCCTCATATATTCGGAATCATTGGAACAGCAAAGACATGTATCATTAGATTTTGAATGATTTCAAGGAAACAAGTTGTACGCTAAACTAGAAAAGTGCGCTTTTTCAGTTACCTCTATTGATTTTCTGGGCTATATCATCTCCAACTGTGGTATTGAAGTTGATCCAAAGAAGATTGAAAGTATAAGTTCTTGGCCAGTTCCTACTAATGTAAAGTCTTTGCAATCTTTCCTTGGATTTGTCAATTTCTATTGTATGTTTTTGCCCCAGTATTCTAAAGTGGTCAATCCAATGCTTAAACTGATGAAGAAGGTCCAGAAGTTTAGATGGGATAAAGACTGTTAAGTTGCTTTTGATAAATTAAAGTCCAATTTTAGTTCAGCCCCAATTTTAAGTCACCCTGATACCTTAAAGTCATTTATACTGGAAGCAGATGCATGAGATAATGCTATTGGGGGCATCCTTTCCCAGGAATTTGATGGTAAGTTACACCCAATTGCCTACTATTTGCGTAAGATAACGGCTTCAGAAATTTACTACAAAGTGCATGATAAAGAACTCTTGGTTATAGTGGCCTGCTTTCAACAATGGAGATCCTTTTTGCTCAGCAATTCTGAACCAGTGCAAGTACTCACAGACCATAGGAATCTATTATATTTTTTGAGTTCAAAGAAACTGAATTGTTGCCAGGTTCGTTGGTCTCTTTTCCTGTGCAATTTTAATTTCCAAATTATCTTCCGCCCTGGAAAGGAGGGGGGAAAACCAGATGCACTAAGCCGAAGACGGGACTACCAGCTCAAGGATTCAGATGAGCAGGTTAAAGTTCAACATCAAGTACTACTACCAAAAGAAAAGTTTCTGATTGCTGTAACTCGTGAAAGGAGTTTGATGGATCGGATTAAGGCTCTACAAACCCAGGATCAGGAAATTCAAAATTTAAAAAATTGAAAAGGTTTTGAATGAAAGGAGGACTGCATCACACAATATGGACGGATAGTCATACCCAAGGACCTTCGGCTGGAAATCCTAGAGACTTGTTGTGATTCTCCTATTGCGGGTCATGGTGGTGTTTGCAAGACATATAAATTCATTTCCAAGGAGTATTGGTGGGCTGGATTACATAAAGATGTAGCTACATTTGTAGAGTCTTGTCATGTGTGCGCACAGTCAAAACCAGTGCACATGAAACCGGGTGGTCTACTACATCCATTGCCTATACCTCCAAGACCTCGGCATTCAGTTTCCATGGATTTGTTAGGAATTAACTTGTTAACAGTTAAATTTGTGTTATAGCTGTGGAATTCTGTCTTATGGCAAGTTGTTGTTTTGCACATTGGAATTCTGAGTTTATGGCAAGTCATTGCTGGATTTTGATGATGGGCTAAGTTTGGGATTTGTGTGTTGCTGTGAAGTATGTTTCACTTCCAGCAACACAAATTATGTTTGTGTAAATATACTCTCTTTGCTTAGTTTTTGAGTTTTGTCTGATACACATTCATAACAGGATTTCATTGTGGATCTACCTACCTTACAGGGTAATGATTCAATTTTAGTGATAATAGATCAATTTACCAAGATGGGTTACTTTATTGCCTGCTCTAAAACAATAACTTCTGCTCAACTGGCCAACCTATACTTTTATCATCTTATTTGCCTACACGGTCTACCTAACAACATTGTTACCAATTAAGGATCAATCTTTGTATCACAATTTTGGTCAGCTTTATTGTTGTCCTATGGAATAGCCCAAAATTTGACATCTGCATATCACCCTCAATCTGATGGTTTAATGGAGCGGTTGAATCAGGTATTGGAGCAATATCTTAGAGTATATTCAAATTTTGAGCAGACAAATTGGCTACAGAATCTCCCCATGGCTGAATTTTGTTACAACTCTCATTATCATACTTCAATTGAAATGAGTCCATTTGAGGTGACATATGGTTTTGACCCGCCTGTTCATTGGTCCACAGAAACTGCTCCTGACTCACCACCCACTCTCCATCAGTATTTGTCCAATTTGAATTTGTCTATTTCATCTCTTTGCAATGAACTTGAAAAGGCACAGCTATTTGCTAAGTGTTTTGCTGATGAAAAACATTGTCATGTTGAGTATAAAGGTGGAAAAATGGTATTTTTAGACTGTCATTTTATCAAGACTTGAAGACCATCAATTAAGCTGGACTGGAAGAAATTAGGGCCTTTCAAAATTGTCAAGAAGATTAATGCAGTAGCATATCATCTACAGCTTCCACAGTCTATGAGCAGACTGCATGATGTTTTTCATGTATCCTTATTACATCCGGTGAAGAATACATATCAAAAGTCTGCTCAAGCTCAACCACCACCTGTCATCTTAGATTGACAGCACGAGTATTTTGAAGTTGAAGATATTCTGGATGGTAAATGCAAGAAGGGTAAGTGAAAATTTCTTGTCTCGTGGAAGGGTTATTCAGCAAAAGATAATAGCTGGGAACCTGAGAAAAATACTTTGAACTGTGACCATTTTATTGAAGATTTCAAAATCCGTTATGCAGCCAAGAGTAAGTCTGCAGCTAGAGGGGCATCTGTTAGGAACTAATTTTACAACAATTAGTTCTTAAGGGAATTACTCTTTTAAGAGTTATTCCATTTTAGCTGCATCATTTTGTGACTCTCTAGATGGATTGGCATTGAGATTTTGTTTGTTGTGTTGCTGAGTGCATTTCTTATTCACTCTCAGCAACACAAATTATGATTGTATAATGTTACCATGCTTGCATAGTCTTTGTGTTCTTCTTGTCTGGTACATTCACAACAGTTTTCATCAATGGAGATCCTTTCTGCTCAGTGGTCCTGAACCAGTCAAGGTATTTACTGACCATTGCAACCTTTTGTATTTATCAAGTTCTAAGAAGCTCAATTGTTGTCAAGTGTGATGGTCCCTATTCCTTTGTGATATTGACTTTGACATTATTTTACATCCTGGAAAGGAAGGGGACAAGCCTGATACCTTGAGTAGATGACAAGACTACTAACTCCATGAAACTGATGAGCAAGTACGAGGTCAAACTCAAGTATTTCTACAAAGAGAGGAGTTTAGGATTGCAGTTACTCGAGAACAGAATCTTTCAGACCACATCAAAGAACAGCAGAAAAGTAATAAAGAAGCTCAAAATCTTATCAACAATAAAGGAATCTTGTCTAAAAATGGCTGTATACTACACTATGGGCAAATAGTTGTTCCTAGCTTGTTGCAATCAAATATTTTAGAGCTTTGCCATGACTCCACAACTGCTAGCTATAGTGGTATATGTAGTACATTCAAGCACTTATTGAAGGAATTCTAGTGACCATCTGTGCATAAATGTTAGGATTGCTGCATCCAAATAAGGCTAAAGCCAGTTAAATATGGGTTTGGATTGCTGCATTCAAATGAGGCTAAATTTGGTTAAATAGAACTATTTAAAATGTGGCGTCATCACTGAACTTCAGCAATAATTATGGTGAGTCATCATGCAATTTTAACTATTAAGTACATTGACAAGAAGATTCACTTCTGATCATTCAAGTAGCCTTAGTGGTCTTACACTTAAGTGTTATAAATATACTATATACCATAGTTTCTCTCTTGCTTTGTTTTAGTCCTGCTTAATGACTAAAATTTTGGCATTAAATTCATTGAGTGTTTGCTGAGTCTAGCAATAAAGATGTGCAGTCTTATGTTGAATCATGCCATGTTTGTGCACGTTCAAAGGCTGTTCACATGAAGCCTGCTGGCCTTTTTCACCCTCTGCCCATTCCTCCAAGACCTTGGCATTCCATCTCTATGGATTTTGTAGTTGATCTTCTGCCTGTTGATGGAAAGGATTCTATTTTGGTCATTGTGAATTGTTTTTCAAAGATGGCTCTTTTCATAGCTTGCTCCAAAACTACTACTTCAACTCAGATAGCAGACCTGTTCTTCTATCATATCACTCGATTACATAGTTTTCTAAATAATATTGTTTCTGATTGAGGATCTATTTTTTCTCGTAATTTTGGTCCGCCCTTATGAAAAACTATAGCATATTGCAAAGCTTATCTTCAGCTTACCATCCTCAGTCCAATGGACAAATGGAGAGTGTCAGGATATCTGCCCTGTCCCCAGATACTAGCACTCCTAAAGCCCCCTACCTCTTGGGAGTTGATGGTTCAACGGTACGAATATCGATTAGTAGCACCAAGGTCTTGGGTTCGAATCCCGATGCTTCCGAATATTATCATAGCTATACATTCACCCAAGAATCCTAACTGAGAGAACAAATCAAGTCTTAGAGCAGTACCTCCATACTTACTCTAACTTTGAACAAACCAACTGGCTTTCAAATCTTCGGATGGCTGAGTTCTGTTATAGTTGTCAGTATCACTCTTCTATCAACATGAGCTTCTTAAAAGCAACTTATGGTTTTGACCCTCCAGTAGATTGGTCCGCCAAACTTATTCCTAGTTCTCTGCCTACTGGACAACAATATCTGTCTGGTCTTTGTGATGCCATTTTGAATCTTTGACAAAAACTAGCTCATGCTCAAGAATTGACTAAGCAGCTTGCAGATAAGAAACAAAGGCATTTTGAGTATAGGGAGGGGGAGATGGTCTTTTTGGATTGAATATTTATTAAGATTCAGCTACCATCTATTAAATAGACTGAAAAAATTTGACCTGTTCAAGATGATTAAGAAAATCAATCCAGTCTCCTACTTTTTACAATTACCTTGGACTATGAACATATTGCACAATGTCTTTCTTGTCTCACTACTCCATCCAGTAAAGAATTTGTATCCAAGATCCATGCAAGTTCAACCTCCACCTATCATCCTGGATAGTACCAATGAGTATTTTGAAGTTGAGGATACTTTAGATGGAAAAAAATTGGTAATAGAAGTTTAAAGTTTTATGAAATGGTCATTCTGTGGAGAGCAATAGCTGGGAGCCCAAAAAAAATTTGTTGAATTGCAAACAACTTGTCCAGGAATTTAAGAACTGCTTTGTATCTGGATCAGGATTTGCAGCCAGTGGGGTATCTGTTAGGAATTAACTAGTTAACGGATAATCCTATTTCATGTTAGCTGTATCATTGTTTCTGTTCTCCGTTTAAGAATTCCGACTGCTGACATCATGTTCTCACTTTAGCCAATGGAATAGTGCTACAGCATAATTACTACTGGTCCATCACGTAATTGAATAATTGTCTGTCTTGTATTGCAAGAGTTTACTTCTAGCAGCACAGTAATATATACTGTATGACCTCTCCCTAGTGTCTGTTGTATTACAAGAGGAAAAAAACTAACAGTGGATGCAAAGGAAAGTAAGATAATAAATTGATTGCAAAGCAAAGATACTTTAGTATAAAAGTGTATTATGAAGCAAGCAATAACGGGCAAGTGATAAGTAGACAAGACAGATGTTTCAAAAATAGGAGTAGCTCAGTACTGCTCTAGTTGCACCTTGCAAAGCAGAAAAGAATCAATTTAGAGCAAAAAAAGTGGAGATTAAAATGAAATTGGCAAAGTTTTCATCTTGTGAGGACATTGCCGGTCCTGCTATATCTTTAAGTCATTACAGCATAACTGCTTGGCTATGTTTACCCATATTTGTCTTTATTCACCTATATTTTGCCTACACCTTTTCTATAATTTTTTACCCCTTTTACCTATTTGCGCCTTAAATGCCAAACCCTTTTTGTCTACACCTTTGCCACAATCCTTTGTGAAATTCTTTGTGCACCTACTCTACAAATTGCCACGTGTCATCTTTCTTATGGTTACTTGGAAACTTCTTGAATAATTTTCTACAACCAGTTCAACATACAAAAGAATGATTCTATTTTCATCATGCTCCCTCAAAACTCTTCTTTGCTGACTTAATACTCTGCTTCAACTGACTAAATGTTATTCTAGAACACTCATCAGAGCTTTAATCCCGTTAGAATTGGCTCTTTTATCAATTTCTCTGCTATACTCTGCTTTATTTCTGCCAAAGACAATATCTTGGAATTACATAAATAATTCTAGAATTGTCACAAAAATACATATGGAAATTATTGCATTTATTTATGGACTAAAAGATGCAGCAAGATTCACCGGAGAGCCAGTTTCAAGGGCACTTCAAGAGGGTATACTGCAGGAGCTAGCAGGAATATGTTCATTTGTTCAGTATTGTTTTTATGTTCACTCTTCATAAGTTTAATAAAACTTTTATATTTTGTTAAATCTTTTTTGCATTTGCTGTTTTCTCTGCTACGTTGGCATTCACCCCACCTTAGGTACTAGTAGATATAATTTGTTATTGTATTGTCTCTTCCTTCCTCTTAACACATCTTGATAAAATAGAGCCAGCTCAACCAGAGAGCTAATGGCAGAGAAATTATTGGAAATGTTGGCAGTCATGTTGGCGGAAATTAGATATGAAGATATTTTATGGAAAGATATTGGAAAAGATCTTTCTGTATAAGATATATATTGAATGTACATATTTGGACTAGAATACAGTCATGGCATTGGTGGTAGAACAGATTTTTTATATCATTGCTTTTGTAAATGTAGCTGATATTATCAAAGTGCAACTGGAAATACATGGAGGTAATCTTTGGGCAAGTTTTTCCTGATCATTTTTCTTAAATTTTTTATTTTCAACTTGCTGCAGCTGGAAACATTTCTACTAAACATATTAAATCTAAGTGGATAATGAGAACAAAAGTAAATGAGATATTGATAATGTAAAAGGAAGCAAATATGAGATTAGAATCTTTGATATGTAGCTAGTTTTAATACACTTAGCTTAACAAGAAGTTGACTGAGATTAAAAAAATATATATGGGATAATACTCCAGATCTTGTCATGTACAAAAAGATTTTTCCACAGTTTTGCACTATGCATAATTTTCCCAATATTGCCACAGTAAATATCTACATAAAGTTTTTGAATATCTTCTATTTTCCCATCAGTATTCTTGTAATTGACTATCTAGCCAATGCAGTTTAATATATTATTCACTTTTCTTCACTCCTCTTGCTCACAGTTATATTGTGTTACTTTGCAATGCATCACTTGAATAATATTATGCTTTAGCTATTCAAAGAGTCATGTTTACATCTTGCTCTGTTAAATAGTACATTGCATTATTCTTTGTTATTTTTCTGTCCTTTTGTTTGCATTCCATTGTTTTGTTTCGCAGATATGACAATGATAATTACTAACCAGCAGAATATTAGGAATACAATAGCCAAATGCAAGAAAAAACAGACAAGAATTGATGGAGATACTTTGCATTCAATAATTTGCGTTGATAGAAGTGAAGACATTCTATTAACACAACAAAAATACATGTAAGCTGATTATTCAAAACATATGACTCTCCTTGAACTTCTACTCATGTGACTCTTCTTGAACTTTTATTGATGTGACTCTCCTTAAATCTAGAACTGTACAAATTCTCTTGAATTGTATAGTCGCACAAATCTTCCTAAACTGTACTGCAGTTACAAACAGAATCAGCACTTTAAGAAGTTAATTCCTAACACAGAATCTTTAAAATTTTGAAATCAAAATGCATCTAGAACCAATATCAGATTATGACAGCAAGAACTGGCCTCAGGCTACATATGTTGGTGGATTTAATGGTTGCAAGGTTGTTATGGTTAATCTCTTGGACAACGTCAAGCTTGCAGATATTGATATGCTTTAATTCAATGGGTGTATCATTTATTATAGCTAAAATCTTTCTTTTTTTGCTTAACTATCATAATATTAGTTAGAAATTCCAGTCTGCATATTCTTCTATCCAACAAATCTTCCGTTTTCTGGTGGACATATAGGTTTGTACATTAGTTACATTTGAATTTATATTTTTAAAAGTTACAGTAAGTTTATATGGAAATAATTAGTCATTACATTTTCTTGATCCTTTTTTAATTTTTTTATCGTTTTTACAATTGAAACTTGGAATGATCAAGTCAATTACTGAATATATTTGAGTATTTGAATAATACTAATGCTGGGAAAGTTACATAGTTGTGCCTTGAGTGCCCTGGTTTTACAGTTATTTTTAAAATTATTACTTAAAATTGGTTTTATCCCAGATCATAAACTGGTTTTATTTTCAGCAACCCTTGAAATTAATAACTGATTGTGAGGGTGAACTAGAAGATTCTTGCTCCAATACGAAAGAATCAGAATTCTTTTTTATCGATGAGCAACATTAATCTTTTTGGTAAAATAATTCTTTTAAATAAACTCAATTATCGACCCTTTCAATGGTTGAGCAGGTTTTTGGTGCACCCACAGACTCTGTGTCAATAATCGTTGCTTTGCTACAATGCGCAATTACAACATAATGTTTTAAGTTTATCCATAAAATTGCGCCTTCCAGAAAAAAGCAGATTTACTAAATTTATAGGCCATTTGTTGCAAGACATTGAACCTTATGCAGAATCGCCTATTTTATCTACTATTGCTATGCGTCATCTTAAATTTGGTGTTGGCAGCTTCACCAAAGCTATTTGTACCCAAAATTGATGAACGAGCATTGGTAGCTGACCATTGGCAAATGATGCCTAGATGGTTGTACAAGCGAGATCAGGTAAATATATACAGCCTTTTTTAATGTTGAAGATTTTCAGGGAAAATGTAACTAGATTCCAAATAGGTCGGTCGTCCTTTATTGCGCATTTAGGATACGAACGTATTGAAAAATTCAGAATCAATTGAAAAAAATGATATTTGCGCTATCAGGATGAGGCATGACCTTCATTGAAATTTTAATTTGAATTTTTCTTACTTTGTCATCAAATTTTCTATTTTTATACTATATAGTCCAATTAAGGTTTTGGAGCTCAAATTTTTAAGTAAACGATTAAATGATAAATGTCAAAATTGTATACTACAATTCTCTTTATATCCATAATTTTGTTTATTCCATTTTACAAAAAACTTATAGAAAAGGCCAGCCATTGAAGATGTATCGTTGCGTTCGGACCACACTGCGGTTACAGGTAATTTATTGCCTTTTTTACTGGTAGAATTTTATAAAATGGCGTTTCTTGGAATTTCCCTAGTACACTATGTTAAAGATAGCGCTAGTCTTTCATTAATGATTCTTTTCGGTACATATCAATAATTACTAGCTGACTATACATATGTCGCATAGTTGCCTTTATTGAAGCTCAGCCATGAAATTTTTCGTAGAATATTTCCCTGTGCCATCTTAAGTTGAAGTTGAATATTGTATTATTCACATACGGTGTCCATAATTGTGCAATTTTGACATTATGAAAATCAAATGACTACATGCATTAAGAAATTTCTGTTGCTCATATAGCTTTTTTAACGTGCGAAAATTTCTACTAATCAGCGAAATAATTCATTTATAAAAGTTTGTTTAACTTTAAAATCGATGCAAAATACCTCATGAGACATTTAAAATGGAAAATATTGGTAAATTTAGAGAAAGAAGAAAAAACTATGAATAAAAAATATTATATTCCATTTATATGCTGAGCCAAAAAAATTTAAAAGATGTTTATAATTACTAAAAAAATTAATTTTAAATTAAAAAAACAATCTGAAAGGTCGATAAAATTCTTATCTAGTTTTCTAGAATATTATTTGTTTGCATATTTTTAAATAAAAACTCATTTCTTAATTAGAGTTTTTAATTCTGCGAGTTGTGGAATAATAGTGTTCTAGAATATTATTATTTATTGTTGCCTTTTTTAGTTTACATTTTTCATTTTGAAGTTTCTTGTTTAAGTTAAATTTTTTTGTATTGAAAGTCGTAATGTTTTTTCAATAGTCTAAATTCTATGCATGGTAAATGGGAGTCAGTTTTCCATTATGGTAAACAGCACAAATTCTTGTGTATAAATTCAGTTTCAAACAGATTAAGTATTTCATCGAGTGTACTAAACTTCGGATACAACAAATTTCCTTTAGAGATTTTTCCACTATTTGAAAATCATATTCTGTCCAGATTCATCTTTAGATTTAAGAATATAGCAAATTCAGGTATGATAATCAATTCTGTAATTTCGACAAATTCTTGATATCCGATGTTACTGGCATGAAAGTTTCAACATAGGGTATTACGTAAACTTCAGATATAAATAATTCGCTTGTAAAGAATTTTCAACGATGACAATTTAATGAAAAAGCCATATTATGCTCAATTTCAGCTTAAGGTTTTTGGATACACTGAAATTCGGATATAATTAATGAATTCCATAATTTTGACAAATTAGTAATATCCAAACTTCAGTATTTTTTACTGGCATTTAGGAAAGTTTCAATGTGTAAAAATTGAATCATGAATTGATACTTGGTTGTTCTTGTAGATTTATAAAATTGTTTCTTGTGAAAAATTTTAAAATTGATCTCGAATTGCAATCTTCTTGGATAAGTTTTGAATTACAATGAGTCACATTTATTCTCATCAATTTAGGGGCCGGAAAAGGATTTTGGAGAGTAGAAAGCAGTAAATTGACGGGGGCTCAAACTCTAGTCATCAGTGTGCCACGTGGCAAATCAGATGCATTTATTTCATACGAAATAGTAATTTCCCCAGGAAAAATGTACCCTGGAAGTGTGAGATTTGATGATGAGGGGGTTATTTATTACGAATCCCCTGGCAAAGCTAGAAAAACGATAGGAAAGTGTAGTATTGATGTAAAGCGGAAGTACAAGGATATGCTTGATCCAGCGTTTTCAAGATAATGTTGATATAAAAAATTCATTAATATGCATTATCGTTTTCTTTAGTTTACTCGTTTTCAGAGTTTATTTCTTAGCAATCCATCGTGCAAATTGGAAATCAGTCATGTCAAACTTGCAATTGATTGTGATAAGTATACAATTGTATTAAATTTGCGATCATTGTAATTTCCCAATGCAACCCCAAAATATTTTGATGTAAAAACCCTTTCCGGTAGGGAACAAGGTTAATTAACATTTGGAACAAAACTACAAAAATAACAACTGGATCCGAAAAGTTTTTCCAGCAAAATATTTGGGGTTGTATCAGAAATCTAGATAAGTCATATCATCGTGTCAATTTTTTGCAACTGGTTGTATCGAATTTGAAATTCATCATGATATATTGGCATCTGATTTTCGACACATAAACATTCCAACCTTATAATTCAAATGGCATCATTGAAGTTGCAGTAATACTCTATCAATCTAATGATTGTTCGCTCCATCTCACCTAACTGAAGTCCTACATGTCATTATACAGTTCTATGCTGAGATGTACAAAACTAGAGAAAAGACATCGGAAAGTAATATCAATTACATATGTAACAGTTAAATATGGATCTGAAGGAGTTCAGTTTAACGGCTTAGTAAACATTTCACATTGACAGTTCAATGAGAATGATTCGAAGGAAATAAAAAGAAATATGTGCACAAGTGGGGTCTACAAATAGCAGTAAATTACCTATACTAATAGCTGTGGCAAAATCAACCAACAAGATAGAGTAAATCATTAAAGAAAGATTGTCCCAAAAGACAGTAAATTTAATCATGTTTCTCTCAGCCAATCAGTGCATAATTAGAATTATACTTGAGATTTATTAGAAGCTGTTAGGACTACAACTATGCCTTAGATCCGCATATTCCAGAATATCCTATACTTTATGTTCTGTTTCATATATTTTGATGGCTCTTTGCAAAAGTAGCCAATGGGATATTGTTCTATTCATATTTTGGTGACTCTTCATGAAAACAGCCAATGGGGATTTTGTT
>JAULBW010004716.1:0-20187 GCA_032358265.1 Vaucheria bursata | reverse complement strand
TTGTGTCTTCTTTGGGTTTCTGGTGATGTTTGTTATTGGTTATATGCATAGTCTTTAATATATTGATTCCTAACAGATGGTAAGTATCAACAGCAAAGCAAATGCAGAAAAGTAAAGACTTGGTATGAAGAGAAGAGAACAAGATGCAGGCAAAACCACACTAGGCAATGAGAGCATATGTAAAAAGGGAGAAGTAGCATAAGCTACAGGCTCTTAAACTGTGAAGGAAAAAAATTTAGAGTTGATGCATGAAAGTTAGTAAGTCAAACAACAATAATAAAAAGAAAACCAGCAATATAGTATAAATGTATATATGAGCTAACTGTTAGAAAAAGTGTACCACTCTACAACCATAGCATTATTCCACAAAGTAACAGGGTACATTGTGCAAATATGGAGGAGTAAGAAAGATGCTTTACAAAAGTTATAAATATTGAGCACACGCAACAGCCAGATTAATTATAGGGATATAATCCCAAATGTTCAAGTTCAACTTATGGACGTTTGGCAGAGATATTGGTATCATAAACCAGTGAAAAATTCTTTAGAAAATAAAAAAATTTAAAAGGTGCAGAGGTTGAATTAATTAAATGTTGAGAAATATTGGAATCATAAGAAAAAATTTTATATAAAAGAAACATGCAGTATTACAGCATATCATGACAAGTAAACGACAAGTACATGATAATTTAGGTTTGTGAAAAATAGAAAGGAAAGCAACGTGCAAACAACAAAATAATAATAAACAAACACAAAAGTTAAAATATATAATATTAGTAAAAGGAGCGCGAAGGAGTCTTCTCAATTACTATCAACTTTACTCTGCACAGTAGCAGGGTAAATGTTGTGGAAAAAAGAAGAGTGAGAGATGTTTTTGTTTGATAACAAATATCAAGCCTGGATTGGCCAGATACTTAATTATGGGGTTACTCCTCTGGACGTTTATCTGAGATATGGATTTAGGAAACAAAGAAAATAATTTGTGGAATTGTGAAATATGGTGTAGACAATAAAGATGTGGATATTGTTAGAGGGATCTTTTTTGTATGAAGGATGAAAGTTAAGGAGTGTGCCCCTATATTGTGACAAGGTTGCTGTGGTAATTTATAAATAACTTCACTTTCTTACAAAGAGATATTTCTCTTTCATTTGCTTTGTTATATGTCACTCAGCAATTAGTGCCCAACTAAAGAGTTTAAATTTTTTTCATCAGAAAAGAGTTTAAATAGTATTATAAAGAGATATATCATCCATACCATTTTATTTGAGTATTTTTTTTAAATGAGTAGCCAATTACTTGGATCAGTATAGTGCCTTAATAAATCTAGTGAACTAATAAATTGTCTGACATTATAAAAGCCTGCATTACTCCTTTGAAGTTTTGTTTGAAATAAATCAATTTTTTGCCTACTGCAGTCCAAATTTATACACTTGTTTGGTAACATTTAGATATTACAAAATTTTTAAAAAAATGGCCATAAAAATATAGTATTTAAACAATTACAACTTTTTTATTAATGCAAGTACCTCATTGGAACAAAAAAAGCTGTGAGCATATAAAAAGTAGCTCTAAGACTGCTTTTAAAAAAAATATATGATTTGCAGTTGATTAAATTAAGTGCTATTTATGCTCAAAAAGTTACTGTCTATCTTTGCTACTACTTCCTGCAAGACATTGTTAAAATATCTACTCCAATAAGCATGCCAAAAAAGTGTAATCAAACTGAAAGAGTTCAAAGAAGCACTGTATTTATGGCTTTATTAGTTTTTTTTAATGCATTGAAAAATAAATCTTACACAGAGCTGCATCACAGTTAAAGCATAATAATTTTACTTATTTAAATGAATTTTTTGCCCTTAAAAAGTAGTTCCCAATAGATATTGATTTTACAAAGTATCATACTGATGAATAGAATGATATAAATTGACAACTATTGTGCATCAAAGAAATGATTTAAGAATGTAGGTAGATTTCTTGCTGTTAGGCAAATGGTGTATTTTAATTATATTCAACCTAGAAAAATTCAGTTGGAACCATATCCTTACATTTACTTTAAATGAATGGTGTTAATAGTTTGTACAAATAGTGTAGCAACAATTTAATAAAGAACTGCTTTTCTTGCAAGCAAGTAGATATATAAGCCATAGGCTGCATAGCTCAACAAGGTCAAATAGCAAAGTATTGATCAATTCTTTTGCATAAATCATTCTAGTTACAAAAAAATTTTAAATATCTGGTCAAAAAAGAATTTTGCTGAAAACATTTGACTTATATGATGCTATTTAGACTGTTGACTTAACCACATAATCAAGTTTAACATATAGTTAACCTTTAGATGAGCTGCAATAGAGCAAAATAGTTTCCGATCATTTCATGGACTGCTGCAATTTGGTTTATACAATGAAAATACCAAGAAATTTTTTTTATTGTACAATTTTTCATTTGTTTCAATCAGTTCAATAGTTTAAAATATTAAACATTTTACCTTCAGTTTTTAGGGTTTTTAAAAAACAGGAAATAAATATTGAAAATTAAAGATGGTGCTAACGTATCAAATTTGTGCTAGTAGCCTGTTTGTCAGGATATTTGCCGGTCCTGCTATCTCTTTAAATTGCTACAGCATAACTGCTCAACTATGTTCATAAATATTTGTCCATGTTTGCCTATATTTTGCCCACACCTTTTCTATGATTTTTGCTCTTTTTTACCTATTTGCGCCTTATATTCTAATTGTGCCTTAATGCCAAAACCTTTATATCTACACCTTTAGCATAATCCTTTATGGAATCCTTTATGCACTTACTACACAAGTTGCCACGTGTCATCTTTCTTATGGTTACTTGGAAACTTCTTCGATTATTTTCTACAACCAGTTCAACCTACAAAAGAATGATTCTATTTTCATCATGTTCCCTGGAAATTCTTCTTTACCATCTTCAAACTCCGCTTCAACTGACTGGATATTATTCTAGAAGCTGTCATCAAACTTTAATTCTGCCTGAATTGGCCTTACAGTTAATTACTCTGCTTTGCTCTGCTTTATTTCTGCCAAAGACAAATTCTTAGAATTCTCTAAATAATTCTAGAATTGCCACAAACTTAACAATGAAAATTGCAGCATTTACTTATGGAGCAAAAGATGCAGCGAGATTCACTGGAGAGCCAATTTCAAGGGCACTTCAAGAGGGTATACCGCAGGAGCTTGCAGGGACATGTTTATTTGTTCAGTCTTGTGTTTATGTTCACTCTTCTAAGTTTAACAAAACTTTTATATTTTTATTAAATCTTTTCTTTGCTTTGCTGTTTGTCTGCCCTCTGCCGTACATCAGACTTTGCCCACCTTAGGTACCTACTAATATATTACATTATTGTATCGTCTCCTCTTTCTCTTTCAACACTGTTAAAATTTGATTCAGGAGTATTAGTTGTTGAACTATATTTAATTTTTTATACTGTTACACAATTTTAAATAATAATTTCAAATTAGTATGATTTCATGTTATAGCATTTGTTAAAAGTTGAATTTTTCTGCAATAAAGAAGGTCAGCATTGATCTGTAATAGTTCTGATATGGTTTGGAATATTTGGTCTACAATATATTGCAATAAATTGCTGTGACGCACAATATAACAGACAAACAATGCAAGAGAGTAACAGCTCAAATATACAATATATCTTGACCTGTGTTGTGAGAAGTGATTACACTTCTCAAACACAGCATTAGTAATTTTAGAACTATAACATGACTAGCCACTTATTGAGAATGTGACTAGCTAAAATAAAGAATGTTCTAAACAGGAACATCCACAGCCAAAATAGGAAAAGAAATTAGTCTATAATATAAGTTAATTCCTGACACGAACTATAGGAGATTTATTTTCAATCAAAAACTTGAAGTAAATAGACGAAAAAGTTTTGTACTGCAAATTATTTAAATCAAAGAATTAAAAATGCTGCAAACTAAAGTAAAATTTTAATTTTGAGCTTTACATAGAAGTCATTTATGAAAAATGGTAGCAACAACTAGCTTGTTTGTTTCTTTGTTTGAAGGATATGAAAACTTTGT
This sequence comes from Vaucheria bursata, assembly GCA_032358265.1. Classification (NCBI taxonomy): domain Eukaryota; class Xanthophyceae; order Vaucheriales; family Vaucheriaceae; genus Vaucheria; species Vaucheria bursata. Next base: position 16,120 of record JAULBW010004716.1, on the reverse strand, counting down.
TAGATATTTTTAATTTCATATTCTGGCACATTTGAAGGTGAACATTATGTAGAAATTTTGTGAGAGTTTCATGATGCTTTAATCTTTTTTAATTGTTAAATGGACAGCAATATAGAATTTTTGCTGAAACATTTTTGTGTGTAAACAAGGACTTTAATGATCAAACTGTGTTCACAGATCTTTTGCAAATTGCGATAAAACATTGATTGATTCTGAGCTCAAAAAAAGGACTAAAAATTTGAGTCATATGCGTAGACTAGAAGATTGGCTTTACAGTTCACTTACTGTTTTTGTTCAAGTCATATATTGTGTTGCGATTTTGGCAATAAGAAATACTACCAGAATTCAAATTTTTCATCTATTAATTTTTGTTTATTTAACTTTATGTGGATTACGTACCCAAACTTGTTGATTTGGAAATCAGACATTGAAAATTTTATGCATCATGGCATAGCCCAACTTTTTATCATGCATGCCATCGTTTACAAGACTTATTGCACGATGTAAGAAAAAAACTTGACTGCGCTGTAAGCTATCTGGTACAATAGGAACTGCAGTGAGTAAGGAAAGAGCAGAAGCATGATTTGTTGGACTGTACACGATGACATAGCAAGCTGAGGCAAAAAAAATAAATGATAATATTTCCGTCGTAGCACACAAGCATGGACAGGCAGCCATTTGTACAAACTCCCAAAAATTCACTGATAATATCTATTGTTATCTTGAGTCTTTAATAATTTTTAAATCATTGTGTACGCATTGCCAAAGATAACTTTTTAGAAATTATTCTGAAATACGGCTTTTCAACAAAAATGAACTTGTTATAAAATCAGCTGAAAGATATGTTAAAGTTTTCATTGACCTTTCAAATCAGCTACAATATAATTAAAAGAATTTAACGAAAATCACTACTGACTTTTACCCCAGCCCTTTAGCATATCCACTCTTTGTCTCATTTTTTATAGTTATGTAATATGAAATAATGACATTTATTTCTTATATAAATAGTACCATCAAATCATGCACAAAAGAGAAAAACTGGTACAAGGATAACATAATTTTTAGAATTTCTTCAAAAACGATAAAAAAAATTGCAATTTCAGCCGTCGTCTTTTGAAATAGTAATCTTGAGTAAGCATTCCGTAAATTCACAACTTCATCCTATTGCCAAAAAGTCAGTCAGTATGTATAAAATGAATTTAATCAGCTTTATTCGAGCGAGCTTTGCTGACGCCTCGTACTTGGGGTCGCAGAACATCAGTCCGAAGTCTCTTCGATTTTCCTCCATGGCTATGGCTCTTTGTGTTTTTCTCGCGTAGTTCACGAAGTCGAACAGGTTCTTCTAAAGGCTCTGCCTAAAAAAATCGATTTATTTTGTTACCTATAAATTTGTTATCATGTTATCTTCAGTTAAATGCTCATCATTCTATAATTTATCTTTTGTTAACTAATTATCTCTTGCTCGCTTATTATCTTACTATGGTACCTTTTATTAACTTGCTTTCTTCTGTACTAGTACTCATTTGTAAACATGTCATTGCTTGTTAATTTGTTGATAACATTTGTTAACCTGTAACACATCAATTACGATATGCAGTGTCAAAAACAGAGATTTGTCGAACATCAGAAATACAATTTACGCCATCTTCAATTCCTTATTTAAAATTTAACCTATTTCTACCAATCGTGTCTAACAATGTTCAATATCGATTAAATGAAATATGCAATTTGCCCCTTGGTCAATTAGAAATTTTGTATTTTTTATTCTGTTAAGCTACCTGCTGTGTTTGTTTTAGAAGGCAAATGGAGATCGAATTTAACAATCAGCTAGCTATAGCTAGAATCCCTGTGATGGTCCAACGATAAAGCAGTAATAGCTACGTATCAATGGAGGTCCAATGAAGAAATAAATTAGCTAGCTAAAGCTATGTATCATTGGAAGGTACAAATCAAGTAGCTAGGTATAGATAGCTATGCATTACTTGACATTCAAGTGATACATAGAAGGGCTCTATAGTAAATGTAACAACTGTAGAAGGCATGGAATATTGTAATTTGAGAAGATCTAAGATAACTTCGTGCTAACTGTCAACACTATTGTGGTTGAAAGAGAACATTATTACCTTTGAATAGTCAACGGAGTAACCTAAGTCTGCCATAGCTCCAATAGTTATAGAGCTTAAAGGGCTGTAAGGGAACTCAGGATCAATTATGCCCTACATAGTAGCAAAATATATATTTATTAAATATGTATTAAAAATATTTTGCTTTTCAGCATTTTATGAAGGAATTGAAAAATTTTATCTCTTGAAAATTTTGAAAATAAACTTGCACACTGATTTTGAAGTGACTTGAACAGGTTGAATCCCAATTATCCCTGATAATATATTTTGAAAAGTATTAAACCAAAATACTAAGATAAATATTCCTTACTTTTCAGCATTTCTGCACATGGAACCTTAACAAATTCATCGTTCAATAAAATTAACGTAATGTCTTACTGTTCAAAATGTAGGCTAGGCCCCTAAATAATTTCAAAACTTTTGTATTACAAAATTATTTCATCAGTGACATTAATTAATCTTAAAATCTTTTTTGTTCAGTGAAAAATTCAACACTATCCTTATCTAATTTACATAGTTTATGTACCCTACTACTAAGGATACAACTTTTCTTATCAACAATTTCAGTTGGTTTAAGGCTAAATAAATTACATTTCACTTGATTTTGAATAATTTTAGCCCCACAAATACAGCAAGTCCATTTGAAAAAATCACAGAATAAAACAAACCCGCTCTTATGATGTAGTAAACGTTTTACATGGGAACTTTGAAAATTGTACGATACAGCCGAATGTAATCTTGATTGTACGGTTTAAGTCTAATTTGCATCATGCAACTGCTTACAGATTATAAAATAGCTAGCTAGTATTGTCAGTCAATATATCTTATTACTCTTTCCAAATTAACTTGCACAGCATAGATTTGTGCCAACTGTAATTCCGAGTTAAAATAGTCTTATAGCGATTAAAAGGGTATTGAAGCTTTAAACAATTACAATTTTTCCTTTCAAAAAAATTATTCAACAAATCTTTATAATGCACATGTGCAATTCAGTGCGTGTACTATACTTACAGTCATCAACTCATTAGTAAGCTGATCCTCACTCCAGTGCGAGCAATACTAAGAAATGAAGATATAAATCAAATTAAAAGTAATTAACATTTCAAAATATATCAAACTAAACGGAAACTGCAGAAAAATTGGTGAAAATCATCTCAGCTAGTTAATAACAAAAAAGAATCACTTTAAAACTGCCATTCTTAGTGCTAACAATCGATAATAGTTAGCAACTCTGAACGACTACCTATTTCACTATCCAATCAACTATTATGTAGTAATAATTCAACAAGAGATTGCATGTAGAAATGTTTCACTAATCTGAAAGCTTTTACCCAACCTTCGCAAAAAGAAACAAAATATTATGTCAAATTTTTTTGCAGCATTGTTCTAGGACACAAGAACCATAGAGTTTTGCCATATTATTCTAGAACATTGCATACACAATGTTCAAAATACTTTTACAATATCACTTCTAAAAATCACAACGCAATCTTTCCAGAGCATGATGTACACATTCTTACCTTTACTTTTAATAATTCAATGAACAAATATAATATGAAATTTGTACTCTGAAATGTACAATTTAAGTACATGTAAAATATAATTTAATACTGAATATTAACAAAAATATGTTCAACTCTTTTGTCTTATATGAATCTGTGCGCGGCCACCTTAGTTGCGCTGCTTCCCCCCAAAAATGCTTGCAGTTGTCCCAAGATTTTGTGAAATTTTCAATTAAGTATTCTAATGTTAGCAAAACATTACCAGCAATACGATATACTGTGGACAGTCTAGTTAGCTATTCCAAGTCATATTTTTTTTATATTGATGAAGAGAAGTATATGTCATAAAATCCAGTGTACTAGCCATTATCTGAATATGCAGTCACGTTACAAAATATAAGTGTTCATGAACAAAATGTATTTCTGTTACCGTTCCATCTCCGTCGACTCCGTCGGATTCGACTTTAAGCTCGTCTAATAATCCAAGTGCAGCATACTCATTGCTAGCAAAGCATACTCCAGTTGCACCGTCTGCATACACATCGCACGATTCGCCGCAAAGCGATGAAGTAGGCCAGGTGGTGCCGAATCCTGAGAGACACATAAATGCATAGTGGATACATACATAAAGTGAACTTTGTATCAAGCGAATTCGAATGAAACAAATTTTCACTTCCATAAGAAACAATTAAAAAATCGTATTTTGTTCAAGTTTAAGTTAACACAAGTTCATTTGGGGGGTCCCAACAAATTTGTTTTTTTCAAGTTTACTGCACACATACAACAGAACTCCTCTAAATAATTCAATAAATCCAAAATGTTTGATATCTGAGAATCTTGAACTAAACTGGGCAAAACATGGCTTTTCAGTTATTCAATATAAGTAAAATTTTGGTAAAATAGGCGGTTATTGTGGAAATTAATGAACGAACCTAAGACGTGACCCATTTCGTGTATTACTACAGACACAAATGTACCATCAGCAACCATAGAGACAATATCATCGATATCAAATATCATCAATCCAGATATGGGTAGGCCATAACTAGAATCTTCTTTGTCGTCTCTGATATACAGCGGTCCAGCCTACAAATTGAGTCAATCAGTAATCATGATGAGGCTATGTCAAATCATTTAAGCCCCTTAATGCTGTGACATAGTATGCTAGATGGGATTTCAATGAAATGTAAATTGCATGGATGTAAGTTGTCAGTTTTTTAGTTATACAATCAAACCTCCTTAATTAGACACTCTATTGTTAAGTACTCAAATGTCCAACTTAAGGAGGTATCAAAATATACTAGGGACAAAAATAATTCAGAAAGAAAATTGCTGCATTGCCAGCTGTCCAGTCTAATAAGATGTCCAGAGATACAAGATGTCCAATTTAAGAGGTTTTACTGTAGAGTGATATGGAATTCGAACTTAGGATTTTACCTATTTTAAAACTGGTGGATGTAATGAAAGACACCTTAGCAAGCCTGAATTCGTTGGGTGATACCACTAAATTTCAGCAAATAGCAACAGTTTCTCGAACTTTAGATTCAATTAAAAGAATAATTATTTAAGTCCAAGAGTAAATATCCTTTTCCCCTGAATAAAATGACATCACCAAACAGACTATGCTTCGCTAAGGGTCTGTTCATTATGAATTCAGATAGTTAAGAGTGGTTGCAAGGAAAATAAGATTGGTATTCTGAATTTGAAGACTGAATTACTTATATGAGAAACAAGTTTGAGAATGGCTTTGATAACTGGAGCATAAAGATTTATGGGATTATCCCTTTTGTGAAAAGATGGGCTGATATAGAACGATACTGAATAATAAAACTTGATGAATATCATGAATTTATCTTTTATTTCAATGGAGTTTGAAATGTAGTATCATTATTTGAAGTTTTTTAAAAATAAGACCTTTCAACGAAAAGAAACTCATAATGAGCTGAAAAGTCACTAGTACATGTTTCGGACATTTCATAGTCATTCAAAATCCTCTATCATTAATGGTATACTTATTGTTTTCAAAACTTTCTCTTGTAACATCCCATTTAATACTTTTAATATGAGTAGACAAGTAGGAATTGACATGCATGTTTAAGATCCCCACATTCACGAAATATTAATTCATCATTTGAATAGAATCACTCAAATTTAGCACATTTTGAAATGTCTACAAGGCATGACTTATCAATTGCATAGACTTTCATTTTGAAAAAAAATGTATATGAATCTAGCGATTGCAGATTTTAGTATATGTACACATTTGTCAAAAGCATATATATATATATGATGTACCATAGCTAGTGTTCCTCCATATCCATCAATATCTCCTACAGAATACGCGATAGCAACCTACAAAAATATTTTTAGTTCAAAACACCAAATTTAAAAAACAGTTAATATGCAAACTGCAGTAAACTTTGGGTGCAGCGAATCCATTGGGAGCATCAAATTAATTTGTTATGTGTATTTTCTATCTTTTCAAATTATTAATGATACTGATGATATACCAAAGCAGCAGAGAGCAAGATAGAGAGAAGAAACAAAACAGTGGTGCTAAAAATTTGTAAAGTACACAACTGTATTTGAAATTGAGCATGGCCAGAAAGCTTACTTCAAATATGTATATTCAAATAATTGATAGTATGCTAGATTGTACACCGTATTAGTCGTCATTGACACAAACAGATATATAATAAAACTCAGCAAGGTTAGCATGATATCTTACAAATTTAACATGTAATGATAGTTATTGACTTCAGGCTGAAAACTCTATTAGCACAAGCAAAATTTTCAGTGGATAAAGGGCTGAATTAGCACATAAACTTCAAATCACACGGATCACATCCATTGCGGAACTTGGTACTGTTGATTATAGTGCAACATAGAACTGTTCTAGAAGCTCATTCCATTAATGCAGATTCAAGCAATGGTTGATACACTGGGTTGTATTCTAAACAATTCTACATCAATATGAGCAAATACAACTACGCATGGCTATCGATTGATTAACAGATAGGAATACGGTCTATGACTTGTTCTTACCAGGACGATTTGTTTGATTCAAGCATCAAAGTATTAATTCAAATCATTATCCATTCTAAAATTTACCAGTACTGAAAGCTATCAGTGATGTACCACTGAATTATTCATAACCAAGAATTGGCACAATAAAATTTAGTGGGTTGTACTTCATGTGGGTGCAAAATTGAATAGGCAAAAGAAATAATTTTTTTGATTAAGTGACATTAAAATCATTTGAAACCCCCTTTAAAAAATTATTCTAATGTTTGACCATTCGCTAAATATGAATGTTATAAGCTGAAAAGTCGTCAAAGTATGTGCCTAAGCTTTCATTTTCTTTTCAAATTGTGATGGATTTACGTTATTGTTTAATATCGCAATACAGTTAATATAGTTTAGGTACATCGACTATACTTTTCATACCAATTTTAAATAAATATAAAATGAACACTTACATCATCGACATCTTCATTATAGTAATAGTAATCCGCAAACCAGCTTTCGCTTCCAAGGCTCGGATTATCGGTTATATCGGCTGTAATGATGGACTGCCATCGCCTAGCAGCCTCTTCAAAATACGAAGAGTAGTCAGTGGTGCTCAGATCCATGTTAATAAGAGTAATCTTGAAGTCACCAGTAGTGGTATAAACATTACAAACGCTACCCGAGTTCCAGTATTTGATGGGGCAGGTAGTACCACAGAGATTAGCTAGTAAAATAAATAAAAAACTAATTTCAGAATTTCAAAGATGTACTATCAAAACGGAAAAATTCAGCATGCCTCCAGATTAATTATTCGAACTTTTACAATATGTAGTAAAATTCTTTACTCCAATTTTAGGTAAAAGATACTTCAAACTAAAATATTTTTCAATTTGGATATCGACGCAATGTGTCCCATTCTAGAAAATTATTTAGGACTGTGCGAAGTGCACAAAGTTTATGGCTGATGTCAACTAATCATATAGAGTGTCTTCTTTATCTGATTGAAATACAAGGCCTCTCGGATTTCATGTTGGAATTTCCAGAGAAGTTCTGAATGAGGTTGGAATATTTTAAACACAGAGAGTCCCTAAAATATAATGAATATGGAAAAAATTGATTTTGGCATAAATATTGAGCCTGGGTTGCCTGCCAAACACTAATAAATTACCACAAATACGAAAAAAGCACGAAATCATTTAGTGCGTTTTTCCGTGCTATATTGCCACTACGAATAAAAATCTTCAATGAAATCAGTAAAGAAGATTATAGAATTATTCTTTAAAGAATATATTACCCAAAGCACCTTTTGTTTGGTAAGTATTAATTGAATTTAGTGAAGATTTTGTGGAACTAGGTCATCTTTTAAAAATTTCAAAAATTAAAGATTGTTGGCACTAATTTTGTCGGATGAGAACTTCGTGACAAAATTCATATTCGCGCGATTTTTCGCGTCATTTAGCTCACTGCCTTGAAACTGCAATATAGTGTTTCTTCTATCAATCATCGAAAAAGCTCGAAATGCTATCATTTCGCGAAAAAAAACAGGAAGGCAGTAGTATGTCGGTAAGATAAGCAATTACCAAGGAGGCACTGGCAGGAGCTACCATCAAGTGCTGCAGATATATCACCATATGGAAACGGACAGGGACAATAAAAATCCCCAGTAGAACATACGGCCGTATTCGAACATGCACATCTGTACGTCCCACACGATCCAGAAGGATCGACGATTAAATCGTAATCTGAATTCGAGCAAGATGGGATTAACCCATTTTGCCCATTCACGACTATAACGGCGCAGCAAATGATGAACGATACCGACTTCATACTGAAACTTTAGGGGCGTCAAACTATAGTTACAGCACAGCGTTCTCGTCGGAATGAGTTATTACAATTAGAATTTCAGCAGCAATTTAAGATGCTGAATCCTGAACAGATGATTTTTCTCGCTGTCGTTTTCACTAGAAAATTTCTATAAAATTCAGTCAAGACTGAAGCAAGCTCCGATTAGGGGGCCATACAGACCTAGTTTCAATAGTAGTTGCTCAATGTGGACATAATTAGTACTAGTCTACCACATATTATAAATTAGTAAAAAATGAAGAGAAAATTAATGTATTGAATAATGTGCTCCCAACGCCGTAAATTATCGTCGTTAATTGTTTTCCTGGTTGCAGCAGAAGCTTGGATGATCCAAAAACAAGCCATGCATCAAGTTATTTGGGGAACTAAGTACCTTCCAATAAAATTTGGTTTGAAATATGAGCGGAAGTTGTCAGTATTTGCTTCAAGCGCTATAGACTCGCTATCTTTGAAAGAAGAAGATTCTTCAAAAATAATTCCATTGAATTTGAAGAATCCTCCGACTTTACTGCCTGAACAATGGCCTACATATCCAGGTGCTAGCAAGCTGTAAATGACTCGACGATTTTGGTATTTTCTTTTTTGATACCCATTTCGAACTTACAATATTACATATGTTAATAAATGATAATTATACATACTATTAACTTTTTTATCATGATCATCAATTTAAAGGTTTTTCGTTAATTTTAGGGCAATAAAAATCAGTGAATATTTAGTCAAAATTGAAATTTTGCATTGCAATTTACTGTTTCTATTTAAATTTCTAGGTAAACCTTACTAGTAGAACTTTTGATAAATGTTAAATAGTTTTTTAGCGTTGACACATAGAATTAGTAAATAGATTTTTAAACAAAGAAAATATTTTAGAGCAGTACTTGAAATGTTTCAAAAGTACGTATCAATATTTCGTAAAATCACATGCCTCAATCTGAATATTTTTTTCACTTTTCAAACATTAAATCAAGGCTCATTAGGTTCTTAATTCATCATTGTTCAGCATTGATGGTTAAGATTAATTGCATTAACAACTCAATCGTATTTAAGTTTTGTAATTGCGCTTAAATGTTAAATTGTCATGCATAATTTAATTTTAAGGCAGTATACAAAACCACAAACTTGACTCTATATGTGCAAATCATTGCATGCATTCAAGTATAAAACGGTTACCAACCAGTGAAAAAAAATTTGTTCGATATTGTGCGCCACACTATGCTAATATTCTTCATTATATCTTTAAAAGAAGAATTTGCTTCTTTTGAAGTGCTGGTCATAACATTTGAATGTGAAATTTTATCTAGAGAGATAGTACCTATTTTGAATTTCAGCCATTTCAATTATTGCATATATGAAATCATTTTTTACATTTTAGAGGAGTAAGAATGTGCTTTAGTGTCAAAATTTTCATAATCCTTGTATAATCATATTAATAGTACAATAAAGTTCAGATGTAGTGAATTTTCTGTTTTAATTTTCGTTTGTAATGATTATATAAAGTCATATTGTGCCAAGTTCAGCTACCCATCTTTTGATTTAATAAATTCATTTGGGGGTCCTGGCGGATTTGTCACATTCAAAGTTTGTCATAAGATCTAAATTTGCTTTAATTTTAAAAAGGATAAGAACTTTTCTTACGTCACTTTACCAAGAATTGTATTATATTCACTTTTTCATTTTTGGATAATATAGGGATGCATACATTTTCCCAAGTTGACTTTTTTATTTCAAACAAATTTATATCGATTTTACGGAAGATGCTGACAATTTTTAGTAATAAGGATATATCTTATCTATATAAGTAATACATTTCTCCTACCCTTGTTTTTTATTTTAAATTATTTTACATTGTGTTACTTACATACCATAATAATGTTCCTTATCACAGCTATTTTCACTAAATTCTATAGGTTTTTGTTTTGAAATCTTAAATAAGGATAAGAAAGGCTCTGATGCACGACGAGGGCGTTTAACTACCCCCCATGGGGACGTCGAGACCCCAGCATTTATATTCTGTGCCACCAAGGCTGCAATTAAGGGGCTTACGATGGAGCAAATGAAAGCATGCAATACTCAAATTGTAAGCTATAATGCAGTGAAACCTCTTAAGTTGGACACCTTGTATCTCCAGATATTGTAGGAAGCTGGACAGCTGACAAGGCAGTGACTTTTCTTTTAAATTGTTATTATCCCTTGTACATCTGGCTACCTCATTAAGTTTCACATCTGAGCCGCTGATAATGAAGTGTCTGACTTGAGAGGTTTCGCTTGAAAGGCTATGAAGCCAGCATGAATTGATGTTTTTTATGAACTTTAACTTCTAACAAATGAATTAGAAGCCGAATAGTAAGCTCTTACGATGACCATGAAATGGACACGAATTATTTCCTTCAATATTAAACTTTGGATATATAATTATGTTGAAAAGCAAAAGAGCCATATTGCACCAAGTGCAGCTTAAGATTTTCAGATACAACGAATTTTAGTTATAATGAATTTATTTCGTGGTGCCAATAGATTTGTTACATTAGTGGATTACTTAATGAATATTCGTTTATCACAAATTCCATTATTTACACTGCTTTGGCTTTCGGAAAACGCTAAATGGATCATCAATATGGTAATGCACTTCTGACCTTTCAAATGAGTGAGTTCTTTAAGGAACTTCATTTTTCTAAATACAAGCAACTAATCTAAAAAGAATAAAAAATATTTTTTGTTTTTTAAAGTTGCTTTTTTACTCGGAACTCATGCTGCACGTTGCTAAGCAAATAGTTGAAACTAACTTTTTGTTTTCGATTATCCAACTGAACGTCAGTCTTGTTAATATACTATACTCGAATTGCATCAAAGTTGAATTAAGTTGCATTTGAGTTAGTTTAGTTGGTATAGTATATTGCGCCATATGGATTATAATGTTTAAAATTGACTGTAATTGCGACATACAGGTGTTAAGTAATACCTATCATCTACACGTCCAGCCAGGGAGTGAGGCTATAAAGGAAATGGGGGGGCTTCAGAAAGCCACGAATTGGAGGGGTCCCATGCTTACCGATTCAGGAGGATATCAGGCAAGCTAACAAGTTGAATGTTTTTTTATGAGATTTTACATGCTGAAAAGATTCTGTTTTTTTAAAATATAAAAACTTCAGTTTGAAAAAAACGGATTAAGGCCTTTTTGATCATGTAAGGTTGTAAAGTGCCATAGTTTCCTGTGAAGCTATAGCACCTTAGTCTATTTTGTTTAAATTTGATATTAATTGTGCATTTTTGTAAAAAGAAATTTTGAATTGAAACCTTTTTTGGATGTTTTCTAGAGAATTATTGTTGGAAGTTTGCGAGTTGATTCTATGAAATAGGTGAAAAAGTTATAATTTTACATATGCAGTAGTTCATTTAAATATTTTCGTATTAAACGCATACTTTTGTCCGAGCGAGAGGTTTTGCAATTCAGTTCAGTTCAATGTCGAGAGTATTTTTTCACAGATATTCAGTATGGGTCATGGGTCAGTAAGCAATGAAATCAAAGGACGCCGTAATGCAAATTCTCAATTTGAAAAAATATCCTCTCTACTCAGCATAGGAGAGAAAGGAGCTAGGTTTAAGAGCTATCATGATGGAAGCATCAAGGTGAAAATATAAGCCACAAATAAATTTCACTGATAACCACCCTAATATAACTCCTTGAGGTTATACTTGAAATGCCTTCGATTTCACAGTTTTAATACCACTGGTTCAAGTATTTGAATACAACTGTATTCAAATTTAACCTCTAAGGGTTGTAATTAAATTGTTCCTAGATAAAAAATTCCAAGGATTCTCTTTGAGAGCATCATTTTACTGGAAAGAAATTCGTTTATAGCCTGCAGGTGCTTTATTTATGTAGCACTTAAGCTAAATTTGTATTTTTTGGTTGAAAGCATTTTTTGAGAAGTTCTTACTTTTAGGTCAAGCAGAACTCTCGGATTGTACAATATAAATAGGACCCCTACTAGGGATCCTCTTCAAATACAACATTATGGATTATGTTCATGAAAATTTTTAATATTCGCTATGTTGCTAATTTGTGGTCTACGATCGCACTATAAAAAATCAGTATATCAAACTAGTATATTAGAATTCCATTCATGCTTCTATATTTCAAAGATAGAGATTTATGAAAATTACTTTATTCATTGATATTTGTGTAAAACTAAGTGAAACTTTAGTTTATTCACTGCACTAATTTGAATTAATAAAAAATAATGAAAATTTATGAGTAAAAAATATGTTCACTTAAAAATTCATGGTATTGTATAACCAGGCGCTGACTCCAGAGAATTCCATACAGATTCAACGAGATTTGGGAGCTGATATTATTCTTGTGCTCGACGAGTGCACTCCATTTCATGTGGATAAGGATTATACAGCCGAAAGTATGCGCCGCAGTCATCGGTAAGTGAAAAAATAAGTACTTTTTAGATATTTCGCAGTACTGAGTAGCTCCATGCTTAAATCTGCATTTTTGTTAAGTCTGCATTTGAACAAGTCTAAATCCTAGGATTAACTTTATTAATGCACCAAGCAGCATTTTAATCTGTCTAAAATTAGGTCTATCCTGAATGAGCACAAAAAATATAGCCATGGAAAATTAATTGTTCCATTGCTGCTAGAATATGATGAAAAGAACAATTTTGAAGCTACGTAAGTTGCCTATATCGGCAGGTTGTTAGATGCAATAGCTTTTTCAGTAATTCAGTTTACGCCAAAGCTGTGAAGCAAAAGTAAAAAACTTCAATTTTTTGCAACAAACTTTTTTATTCCTGGTATTTCAAACAAAGTACGAATTGAAGAATCTACCAGAACATTCGGTGTTCAACATGAAGTCTGCATTTTTTCTGCTTTTTGTTGCCACATTCCACAATAAAATGATAAATATATTTTTTATGTGTTTTTGCATAATTCATATTAAAAGCTATCTAACTTTATTATTTAAAAGCTCAAAAATTATATCGAATTTCTAATCTGTAGATCCCAAACTATATATTCAAATTTAAGCTGATAAAAAGAATCTATTTGAAATTTGAATTTCAAAATTTGACTCGCTGTGAATGTGGCCTTCCTCTCTTGTATTGTGTTGTTGCTATAAGCTTAAGAATTTTTTGTAATTATTTAGTATTTCATTTCAGTTTTTAGTTGATATAGTTGATATTCCATAAATCGATGGTCCACTAAACGATATATTTTATACTTATTTGATAGCGTCACCGCTGCACCAACTCTGTTTGCTGGTGTAAATTGATATCTCCAATCTGATAAATTTGGTTACCTGATGATTTTTGGTGTAACTGACAGTATCGGTTCATGGAATTTGAACTGTAATAAAGTCTAATTTGTTCATACAGGTAACAAATTTCTCATTGATGACCTTACTGTGCGCCATAATCTCATATTTCACAAGGAAAGGTTTGATGCTGCTTTTCATTAATAAATGTAAATGGCAAGTTATTGACAGTGAAAAATACATTCCATTTGTACTGGCCGTTTCAATGAATGTATGGAATTGGTCACTAAAAGAGAAGGATTTTCAAAAACGATAAATTCGTCAACAGCGAAAGAAGAGTTTAACAAGCAAAAGATACATTAGTGACTCTTCGTCTCTTATATTGAAATCATTTTTGTTGAAAGGCCAAATTCAGAATAATTTCTGAAAGATGTAAAAAATATTTAATTTCTTATTTTATGCTTTTGTCTCCATTTCACTAGTGAAGGAATCATTTTGGTCAGGTAAATTTCAGATGAAGTAGATCTGTCGAGACCATTAAATTAATTTAGTATACTTGAATATTATTTTTTTGGTTTGTTCCCGATAAGTGAATATCCGTTGAGCGCAAATTTGTTATATTCGAAGTTTATTGTATTCAGATGGGCATTACGGTCGTTGAACGAATTTGTATCCAGTACTGGGAAAAGCCAATCAGAAGGCCAAAACCAGGCTCTATACGGTATCATTCAAGGGGGTATATACCCCGATTTACGCAAGGAAAGTACCGAATTCTGCAATACTACCCCATTTTTTGGTATAGCTGTTGGGGGTAGTTTGGGGGAAAATCCGGCTACCATGTACCGAGTTATAGAAACCACAATGTCTTATATTCGAAAAGACAGGCCAATTCATTTGCTGGGGGTAGGAGGCATTGCAGATGTGTTCCACGGGGTCCGTAGAGGCATTGACACCTTTGACTGTGTCCATCCAACCAGGCTCGGGAGGCACGGAGGGGCTATCGTCAAAGCAAAATATTGGGAACTCGAGGGGGGTAAGGAGCGGAAACCCCGGCCTTCAATACAGCTTTCCAAGGGGCAATTTCAGCATGATATGCGGCCCATTGATTTAGAATGCGGATGTCCAGTGTGTAAATCGGGGTATTCTCGGGCGTATATTCGGCATTTGTTGCATGCGGGAGAGCTTCTTGGCGGTACACTTTTGTCGCAACATAATGTGTGGACAATGAATGTTCTCATGAAGGACATACGACGCGTCATCGAGATGGGCGCATCGCTAGATGCGCTGGAGGCTGAATGGCTTGCTCCGGGATTGAGAAGCACAGATAGAATGGAAGATAGTGTGCCCTTTGGTGGCCTCTAATTGTTATTGTTTCGTGGAGTAGTTGTGTACTTTCGAGTGATAGATTTTACGAGAATAAAGATAGTTTTATCAAGATTTATCTAGATCTGGATACATACATGATCGAAAAGCCAATTTTTTAGTAAATATGTTAATTTTCGTTGCATTTTTAAGTCTCATCAAAATATTGACTCATTCGATGAATGCGTTTACAATCTTTTAGGAAAATGGATGGTTTCAATGGGTATTAGAAGAGAAAGAACTTTTTATCGTGAGAGTATTAGGAAATACTCTGTCTCGCAGGACTTTCCAACCTAACTCATTTTTACACAGTTTGCGGGCTATCAAGCTTGGGCCGCATAAAGCTTGTATTTTGTTCGACAGTCCAGAAGTCTTTGCAGTACTTGCGCACTAATGTACCCCTCAATTTGACAGCTTGATGTACCTTACCGCATCCAAACCTAATTTTCCCTTCCAACGGAATCATCATAAAATTTACTCTGTCAAAGATATCTATTTGTACAAGAAAAGTACTGACAAGGCTAGAAAATGCTTTCAAAAACATGGTCTTCAGAGAAAGTTAGAAGAGAAACTTTAAATATCATATTTTTCTTTTGTAGTTGATTCAAGTTAAAAATTGGTCAAATACCAAGAAATTCGTTATTGCACATTGATGAAGCTATTACATTACAAAATTCAATATAATAGACTGGAATAGAAAAGATAAGATATCAGTTGTTCATTTTCGTAAAGGAAATAAATAGAAATGAAGAACTGCCAGGAATTAATTTATTTTGTAAGTTAACTCTTTTATTCTATTTTAGCTGCAGGTGTTCCTATTAGGAACATTATTTTTATGCTAGTCACATTCTCAATAAATGGCTAGTCATACAATAGGTCAAAAATTAGTAATGTTGTGTTGTGAGAAGTGATTACACTTCTTACAACTGTTATGAATGTACCAGACAAGAAGAACACAAAGGCTATACAAGCATGGTAACATTATACAATCATAATTTGTG
>JAULBW010004705.1:0-20218 GCA_032358265.1 Vaucheria bursata | reverse complement strand
TTCTCAAGTTTAATAAAACTTTTATATCTTTATTAAATCTTTTCTTTGCTTTTGCTGTTTGCCTGCCCTCTGCCGTACATTGGTCCATACCCTCTTCTTAGGTATATACATATTATATCACTATACGGTCTCTCTTTTATCTCAACAATAACAGATCATGGCAAAACAGATCAGATCCTGACAAAGGTCTGCATGGAAACTTAAAACACATACTGAATTCTTTCACTTCCAATCGCCACAGCAATACATATCATTCCACCAATTTTTCTAGTACAATGCTGAGCAATAGTTAACAAAAGTCTGTTTTTTTCACATTTCCTTAATTCTAGCTATATTTTTGTTATGTATTTCTTCTGCTCATTCTTTGAATTGTATTTCTTTCATCTATTACCACCATTTAAATGATGCTTTCACAGTATTACTGTTAGGAATGTAAAATACAACATAAACACAAGGAATTTGTGACAGAGTACTTATATTATTACATCCTGAATTGTGTTGATAGAAGTGAGATAACTTCATCAACACAACAAAATATCACTTACAGAAACTTGTTCTCATAATCAGAAC
Organism: Vaucheria bursata; assembly: GCA_032358265.1. NCBI lineage: Eukaryota > Xanthophyceae > Vaucheriales > Vaucheriaceae > Vaucheria > Vaucheria bursata. The sequence continues at coordinate 19,648 of JAULBW010004705.1, read as the reverse complement.
TGAAACTCCAACATGGTACCAGAAGAAATGTACCACAGCTACAAAATAGAATTAACTCCCTTAGGGGTAATTCCTGACAATTACTCATCCTCTATTTAAATTTTCTACCTAGTTTTCTCTTGTTAACATAAAAGAAGCCTTTCAAACCAATTATATGTTAATATTAACAATTATAACCAGATGGCAGATTTGTGTAAAAATTAGTCAGAAATTGAGTAAAATTCCGATTTAGCTTGTGAAGTCAGCAGTAAAGTTGCAGCAAATATTTTTATGGTATATTCAGTAATTTAAATGTCAAAGCATGTCATTTTTCAAATAAAAATCATTCTCATATTCTAGTAAATAATATATTGAGAATATAAACTCATAAGAACACAAGATATCCAAGGTTGATAGGATTTACTAAATTACACAATGTAAAAAAAACTTGTGCAGCCTAGCCAAACAGTATTTCAACAACTTATATTACTTCAAAAATATTATATACTACAGTTTTTCCAGAGAAATCTCACGTTTTAATTTTCTTTGGATATTGTTTTTCTTAATAACTCTGGTAGATTCTTGAAATTGATTTACTAGCAATAAGTGAAGTGCAACTGTTTTGTTTTGCTGCTTCTTTGATAGGATCAAAGTGTCTAAAGTTTAATTCTTGGTAGCTAATAAAAATGCTTTTACTATACCATTAAACAGCCCTTTAAACTCAAATCAGAAAAGTTATTTTTTCAAAGCTTAAAACAAACTGACTGTTAAGAATTAATTCCCTTAGGAGTTAATTCCATTTTGTAGCTGCAGCAATTTTCTTTTGAAGCCATGTTGAAGTTTTGGTACAGATTATGAGAATAAAAGTTTTAGTATAGATTATGAGAACAGAAGTTTTAGTATAGATTATGAGAACAGAAGTTTTAGTAAGTGAAATATCAGTAGAGTAATATTTCATTTTGTGCTGATGAAGTTCACACTTTTATCAATGTAACTCAGCACGTAATGATATGCACATTCTGCCACAGTTATCTTGTGCTCTTGTTGCATATTACATTTCTAATGCTGATTCAAATATTTACCGCTGAGAAATAGCTTAATTATCTTTGTTTTATCCACTGTAGTAATAAAAGTGGGATGAATTTAGGTATTATGTACTAATAAGCTCTATTAGTTGTATGCATGAATTTGACTGTGTATTTCTATTAATAGGACTTTAATATATTTGTCTTTATATATACTGGGATATTGGCATTTCTAAGAATTTTCATTTGAATGCTAATTTGTTCAAAAGAACATCATGTTCAGCATAGACCTGCAATGCTGCTTGTTGGATAATAAAAATTACAGACAAGCAGATGTTTGCATAAAAAATTATACATTTTTGCAATTCTTAAAACATTAACATTGGGTTTGATTAACTGAAGTACTACAGACTGCATTTGATTTTGGTATGAATTATTTTAAAAAATATTAAAATTTCTGTAATTTGGTAGCAATTATTGCTTTAAATGTTTTGATAAAGTTAAAGTTTTCTAGCTCTCAGGAGCAATAGAAAAAAAGCTGGTCAACATTTTTGCAATGACAAGAACTAGTATATTTTACAATATTTTTAGATAATGATGTTTCATCTTAAATCAGAGGGAATATTCACGTAAAAGTCTAAATAGTTCTCAGGTATTTATAGTAAACCACGTAAAAATGTCAACTTCAATAAGTCATATAATACACTAAATAATCTACTATCTGCAAACTTATAACTTATTGAATAAAATTAAAGCAAAAAGTACAGTTTCTTAAGCTGAATGCAATTCAATTATAAATTTTTCATTGGTAGGTAATTTTTTTCAAAGTAATATTTCCATTCAAAATTTCTCCTCAATTTATGGCATTACTGAAGATGAACGATTCAAACCTGTTTTTGCTGTGAACTTGACATTTTTTGTGATTTTAACAGAATGATATTATTATTTACCCTTTATTGACTGCTGGCTGCAGCAGAAAAAAAGCTGCAGCTATATTAGCCATTATTTTAATTTAAATTACTTCAGCATTATTGTTTCGATATAATTTAGGGACAGGACAAGAAAATTTTTAAGACATGAGGTATTATATTCTAACAATTTTCTTATCTAATGACTTTTTATTAAAATAGTTTTAGTTAATAAAAACCAACAACAAAACAAGAAATTATAAAAAATTGACTTTAAGCATAAATACTTTTTTCAAAATGTTTGAAGTATCAATAATTTTTAATGGCTTCATAATTTCTTGGAAACTTTATTCATTTGAGGTTCAAATTAATATATATATATATAGATTTAAAGATGCGACAAAACTCAAATATAAAAGAGTACTGAATTGAAGGCAGTTTTTTCTAGTAGCAATGAATGTTACTGACCATTTCACTTACTTTCAATGATGTTAACCTATAAAAGTAAAATGTTTAAAATTTTACATCATATTGCCTAATACTTTTAAATAATTTCTCTTAAATATCAAGATTCAAGCGATATTGTGTCCACTTCGATAAAATTTATATTAAGGTCCATTTACATTAGACAGTCTTAGCAACCTTTCGATTACATGCCTCGATGCTTGTGTATCATCCGAGTGCAAGATAGATCTTTGGAAGTAAGTGAGAAGCGTTGTCGACTGCAAGCTTCCGTTTCATCAACAATTGGATTGTTTGAAAATATTTTCAAAGCGTTTCCATTTCTGTCGACGAACTATCGATTCGAATTGAATATCAACGGTAAATTCGTTCCATCAACTGCCGAGATTGAATGGAGCTCTATTCATCGTCGGTGCATCATGGTTCATGCCACTCAGAACGATGTTGGCGAGAGTGGGGAAATGTTGGCCTTGCCATGGAGAGAATTTGGCCTCGATCCTGAAAACAGACACATTCGAGTTGGCAATCAAAGTCTAAAAATCTGCTCTGTCTCAAATTCGGAACTTGGAACAGGTTTAGTTTTATGGGTGCGCTATTACATGCGTTTGCTTTACCATATGAAATTGGCTGAATATGAGATTAACCGATAAATACGAACAATTTCTATCTCTTTCAATCATTTTTAGTACTGGTTTATTCACAATGTTGTGCCCCATGTGTAATATTAATAATATTATCGATATCTGTCTCAACAAACTTACTTGAAAGACCAAATTTCACAATTTGATATTTATGATTTTCTTATTGTAGATAATATGAAACGTAAACATGCTTACTTTAATTTCTAAGTTTAGTTTAACCTCAAGGCTTATTCGAAACCAATCATGCAAAATGTCGCTAATAGCAATGCAACAGAAATGGAGATGAAAGGTTTCGAAACATGCCGTATTGATGACCGCCCTTTACTGTTAATTCTATCGGCAAGCAGTATGCATGCAGCGATTCTCAAGATTAATGTTTTTAAATATCATTTTCAATCTGGTTACTAATTTTTTACTTCAAAGTAGTAAAATGAAAAAAGGCATATTTGACGTACATTTTCCAGTAGTTTTAAATTTGAAAAATTTTCTATCAGCAGATTACAGCATATGCATAGACAACAAACTAAATATGTTTTGAGATGATTATTATCAATTAATTCACCGAACCAAATTTATGCGACAAAGTATAAGCATATTTGCAATTAAATGATAAGCAATATTTTACTTGGCTATAGTTCTAAAAAGAATCATATATATTATGTATTTATAACATGCCCCCAATCTTAAAAATTCACATTTATCCTATGGTTTTTTTGTCTTTAACAAGTGCTAGTAATTTTTTTTGTGTAAAATATTCTTTTGTAAAGTAACAATGTGATTTTATTACTTGCTAGCATATAACTTCCTTATCATTTCAACACTACTATTTTCTGCTATATCATTACAAATATGCACGGTGAATTACTTATTAGATATCCTCCTTCAGAGAATGTATATGCATGATTGGTCTTTTTGATTATGACATAAAATCAATATTGGTTTTTGAAATTTGATGCTCATATCATATAGAAAAATGGCAAATTTCTTTTAATGTACCTTGCATGAATTTCAACTGCGACTTTTTATTTTGTAAATTTCTACTATCTGAAGGGCTACCATTTAAATTGTATCCTAGGATGGCGCTGTTGTCTTGGCAAAATATCTTGAATTTTCAAACGCTCATATTGTATCTGGGGAGAGTAAAGTTATTGAACTTGGTTGCGGTACCGGTCTTGTGGGACTCACCGCAGCGGTACTAGGAGCAAAGGTTATAGAATATACTGAATTTATATAGAAGACTGTAATTGTAATGTCCCAAATTGTTGAACCGTGAACATCGCATGTGACTACTGTAAACTAAGTAGGACTTTCTATGGATATAAAAGATATTTAGGATTTCAATTTTATTTCAAATGTTAAAATGAGAATTTTCAAATATATTTCATATATTGTGTCATTTTGCGTATTATTTCATGGAATGAGCGCTTGCTTTAATATATAACACTTTACAAGATATTATAGCTCGATTGAATGACACAAATGTAATTGATAGAAATTGAATCTATCGTTAATTTTCGACAATGCACTATTTTTTCTGTTTTATCAGTTTGAGTTTTTTTACTTACTAAAAGTATATTTTCGATAAATGAGCAGCTTTCCAGTATAGATCTTGTAATTTATGTTTGGGTCTCTCAATAAAACTAGAAACAAACTGTTTTCCACTGTTAAAATTTGTTGTGAATGCAATGAAATGAAAAGTTAATTCTGCCTTGGTGATATTTGAAGCCAGACTAAATTTTACGGATAGTTTCCTTGAATCATTCATATAGGTATAGTTTTACTACACTAGGGATGTTTTTATATTTCAATTCCTCCGTGGTTGTTGGCTAAGAGAGAATTCAAGATTGAATTTTTTCCTTGTGAGCCAATTTTGAAGAAGTATTAATGATGTAAGTTTAAAGTCACTGGAAGCTCCCTAATCTATGTAACTCACTGGGCTCTAAATAGGCGAAAAATATATTGCTGATTAGAAATTGTTCTTTTCCCCCTAAAAATGTTAGAAAAAGCATTTACTGTTTAGTTTATTTAATATTATATGTTTATTTTGGTAGTTTTACATTTTAGTGAAACTCTGTATTTTGCACAAAAATGTTTTATACAGTTAACTTTGGATAAATCAGATTAGATCTTGATGCATTTCCATGAAACCTATAGAAGAAAAAATCACGTTAAAGTTCCGCTTCAGATTTTGGTAAATAATGAATGAATTTGTTGGTCGCAGCAATATCGTTGTATCCAAAGTTCACCGTATGTGCGTTTTGGTGGCCTTATTTTACCCTAAAATTTTTAATGGTACTTTTGCATCTAGATAAAATGCATTTATCTCTAATTATTTTGATTCGTTATAACTTTACAGGAGGTTTATTTGACCGACTTGCCATATGCACTCGAAAATATAATGGTTAATATCGAGGAAAATAAAAATTGTTTTGAATCAATTTCTACGGTTGCTGCTCAACCTTTGGATTGGAATAACCATCAAAATTTTTCTGAAAAAAATTTTGATATTATTCTCGCCGCTGATGTCATATGGACGAACAACTTGATTAGTCCCTTTGTGGCAACACTCGAAAGGCTTATGCGTATTGAAAAATTGAATACAACAAAGCAGAATGATGTGGTGGCACTGTTGTCTTATCAAGAGAGATCTCGAGAAACGACAAGAATTTTGCTGAGCGAATTAAATCGAATATTTGAAGTAACTGCCATTTCTGAGAATGAGTATCACCCTATGTTCAAATCAGATAAAATAAAAATATTTTCGATGTCAAATAAGCGCGAAAGATCGTGAATATAGTAAAGCTGAAAAATGAATCCTACAAGAAATTTTTATTTTGAAATTTTTTAGTAAAATCTTTTTCACCTATAATATTTCTTAATCGGGTTAGCCAGAATCATTTTTTCTCTGACAAATTGTACTTGATTCATGTTGTTCATTTTAATTCAGCCGAACTCGAATTGGCATTCTAGTTATGTAAAGAATCAGTTCAAATATACAAAATTGTTCCATCATAATGATATGTATATCAGCCGTAAACCACATAAATTTAATAAAAATTTGTTTCTTTTAGAGTACTTTCGTATCTCTTACATGATACAATGATTTGAAATATTTAAGTTACACTTATTCTGTATTATTCATTGCTGAGAAAGCGATTATTATCGAGGTAACAAGATATGTGCAAAGTAGCAAATAATGTATGAAAAAATAGATAACATGGATTGAGAATAAAGTGGTTTAAAAAAACAAGTAGAAACTTTGATATACCTTTTTACCTTGATTCTAGAATTTTGTCTTCAACGAAATGTCAAGCTGAACTTTGAGTATATTTATTGAAAAAGAATAGTTTTTCGTGTACGTATGCATATAGCTGTGACCTTTCATTTGAGACATAATTCTGGGGACAACGTTGAAATCTATCTTGATGTATTAATACAGTATGGTGGCTCATAAATTATTGATATATTGCTTTATACGGCGCTATATAAAAATGACACAAATGCTATCCTTACCATACACTAGAGATATTTTGGCCCAATTGGCTTGATTTTGCTGGAATTGAGTCTTGATTTATTCTCTAGATAGTAATCAATTATTTGCCTAAGATTTTTAAAGGTTAATGGGCATGTTCATTAAAAGAGAACAAGTTAAAACAAAAAAATGAAAAAATCTGAAATGTAGCTACATTTGAATCTTTCTGTTCAACTTAACTTACTTTAGAGTGTCTCATCAAGAGTACACCTATGCATCTTCGTGAAAGTAATACAAATAGAAATATTGTTTGTAATTATCAATATGTTTTAATCAAAAGATTGAACAATATGATGAGCTCTTTTTGAACTTTTTGAGGCTAGATAATCTGCATCAAACTTGATCTTCTAGAAGGTGCTCAAAAAACGTGTTCAAATCAAACTATTCCATGTTTTTTATATGATTGTACCATATTTTAAAATCAGCCAAAATACACCAAGTAAAAAGTTACTGGAAGGGTTATTTTTCAATCATAATTCAAAGCCATTATCTTTAATTGTGCAAATTTGGCATGTTATAAGTCCATCTTTGTACTGATGATACAAAAAGATAGAAAATCAGAGATTTAGCAATAAAAAGTGTATTTCAATCACACAAATCAGCAAAGTTCATGTATCATGAGATTGCATAAGAAATACATATTCTGAAATTAAAAAATTAATAAGAGACATAACTCACTTGTAAAAAGACCAAATTTATATGCAACAGTTGCATTCCAAAGTAGCAAGCATTCTTTGCATTGCACAATGCAGTGAAGGATAAAAAAGGGGTAGAAAGCAAGTGAATTGCATGATGAAAAGCATGAAATATTCTACAAAGAAACAATCTTCAATAGCTACATCAAAATGTAATGATTATCAACATCTCATACCAAGCGAAAAAGATATTGCATAGTTACTAGGTATAAAAATATTTGATCCAAACTTAACATTTTTAAGTAAAATTTTGTGAGTAATAGATAGTGCAATATCTCAAAAGGTAAGTTTGTATATTGCAAAATTTGTTCCAGTTCATAAGGCTAAGACTACCTAAGCACATTAAAGTCCACATCTGAAGTACAGCTTATGCGTTCAAATGTGCATAAACATTGCTTTTAATGGCATTTTGAGATTCAAAACATTTCACTTCTTTGATAGTTTTCATTAGCAATTTTTTTGAAATAGTTATAAATGTGGTTGCAAACAAGACAGAACTACCACAACAGAGTATATTTTGCACAAATATAATTATGTTGCTGGTAGTAAATATACTTTACAGCAACATATAAATCCTAATCCTAGTCCATTACTACAGTCCAACAATGACTTGCCATAAAATTTAGAATGTCAATATGTAGAGCAATGGCTTGCCATAATACTTGTAATTCCACAGCTATAACATGAAACTATCCTCTTAAGGCGTTAATTCCTAACAAATACCACAAATGGACTTGTCTATTTTACATTAAGTTGCCATCTTGTCAGATTCAACTAGATTTGATATTTGAACCACTATTTTCTATGTAATGACACACTGATGTTCTATTTCTAACTTCCCACAGCTGCTTATTAATAAAACTATGTCTTATTATATAGACATTTTGAGCAAAAACTAAAAAAATTAAACTTTTAATAATGCTGAAGAATTCAAAACAATAGACTGTGAATCTAGTGCAAGTAAATAATAAGGTAGCAATGACTTACATTAAAATTAAAACTAAATAGTATGCATCCTGTCATATCAACTTGATTGACTAAGGGAGGTCCAACATTTTAAATTTAAGAATTTTTTCAGCCTTCTGATAAAGATTTGTTGATCAGGAATTTAAATGAATTACTTTTTTGTCCCTGTACATCTCACTTAAAATCTGCAACTACTACCAGATAAGTAATAAAAGCAAATCCTGCAAGAGTTGACAAGGTTCATCAAAAATCACCACAAATCCCATCCAAATGTATTGAGATTTTATTGAAGTTCAAACAAATTGCATGGCAGTCTTAGGGTCTAATGTCTTAGTTCATGCAAATCTCAATCAAACCTTAGAATATTTGTCAAAAAACAGATTCTGTTCAACTGTAAGATCTGCCCAAGTTCTACTAGCAAATCCTTCAAGATTCCAATCACAAGTAGAAACTTTAATTTTTGTGTAAAGTAAAGAATAAAGGATTTGCATATCTTGTACTGCAAAAGTAGACACCTTTACATGTATGTATTGCGCAAAAAATCTTGACAAAAAACATTTGAATATTATACAAATATGGAAAAAATCTCTCAATTTTAAAAATTTTATAATGCTTACGTATACTGTAGTATAGCCTGGTCACTTGAGCTCATTGCTCTCCAATAAGGTAAACTTTATCAATACTGAAAAATGATCTGGAGTGCTTTACCCAATTTGTAAAAACTACTGAGTGAAAACAATCCCTAATTATGCACACCTAGCAGACTCTACACCCTGATGATCCACGCAAAATAACCATTTCCTACTACACTCACTGCAACGTTACATTAGCCCTTAAGGGGGGATATCTAGAGCATATTGTTACTTATGCCAAAAAACTTTCTGGACAATACCCACATTAGCAGCATTATGCTCAGCAACTTATGCCCAAGCCTGCTGTCCCTTTGAAAGTGCAGTATACTTTGGGATGAGGCACCAATTTAACCTTAGGTTGAGCATGTACTCAATCTTTCAGCTGGCTAACACAGTAAGTAGAGGCCAAAGTGTATGACTAAGTGTAGAAAAGTTATGCCTAGCATCTTGTTGGATTGATACCAAAATACTGGCAAATAGATAAGACTGTGTTGGAAAATCTACTGGTGTTAATTCTGTACTGTCCACACCAACTACTGCATGCCCCATGTTTTTCTTGTATCCCAGAAGGTCATATTTCCTAATGTTCACAGCTTGTAGCTTAGAGAGGTATCAATTCACCTTTGACTGGAACATTACTTCTGTTGAAGTGCTGATGCTTTGGCTTCTAAATCAGACTCAATCCCATGGGCAGTAGTACTATTATTGCAAACTCATAACAAGGCTTCTAAATTTGCTACCTCTGAGTTAGCTATAGACTCTTTGGGCATATTTAGATTCTCAGATTCATTGATGCAAGAAAAGTTGCTACCAGTCTACCAAGTGTCATTACACCTAATTATTTTAAGTATTTTCCAGCCAAGCACCTTTTGTAACTACTGAATCTACATCAACAGCAGATGTACAATGCCATTTATAGCATCATGCTCTTCTATACTCTGTACTACTTCTGAGGCCATGGCAAATACTTCTCAAATGCATCTCAGCTTCTTGTAGTTGATACTTGCATATCAGAAAATACCAGTTCTTACTACCATTGCAGAGAGTTTTTTCTAAAGGCAAGGTCCTTGCAGATGACAGGCTATCAACTTATGCCAAAGGTTTACAATGTAGCTGAGTTCAGGTAGTGTGAAACATATTGTACAACTGAAGTGCCAACAATATCTATGACATTGAGCACATTGCCACTTGATCTACATTATCAGCTATTAAAATCTCCTTGCTATCAAACCCAACAGCAAATTGTTTTGAAAACATCCTTTTTTAACTTGCATAATCAACCACAAGATCTGCATAGCTTTGTGATGCATAAAGAGCTTAAAAGTAATGAAAGTTAATGATGCAATATCTAAGATGAAAATACAGGTGCCATATGACCTAGGACAAGCTAGAAATCAATATTTCTGCTGATGCTGCAGGTCATTATATTGACAGTGCTCATCTGCATAAAGTGCTTGTATTTCTTTTGCTGTATCTGAATGATTGACAGCAGCATGTCAGGAAGTGGGGAAGGACTGTTCCTGAAACTTCAGCCTTCTTGCCTCTCAAAACAATAGAGCATTTTTAAACTTATGTAATCATTACATAGTTAGTTCAATTATATGTTTTTATGTGGTGCACATAGTTCCTGGAACCAGCTAAAAAATCAGTCATGGTGTTGTGTTATAACTTGCAAGAAAAAGAAGAAGTCAAAGGAGTAAGAGAGAATAGATCAATGAATATTGATAAATGTTAGGAGCTAATTTGTTTACAACAATTAGTTCTTAAGGGAATTACTCTCTTAAGAGTTATTCCATTTTAGCTGCATCATTTTGTGACTCTCTAGATGGATTGGTGCCAAGACTTTGTTTGTTGTGTTGCTGAGTGTGTTTCTTATTCACTCTCAGCAGCACAAATTATGATTGTATAATGTTACCATGCTTGCATAGCCTTTGTGTTCTTCTTGTCTGGTACATTTATAACAACAAAACAATAGAAATGGACTAACAGCAATAGTAAAAAGGAACAAGAGAAATAAAGTGCAGCAAGTGTATACTAACTTGCGTCTTTTTACTTATGAACAAAAATACAAATGTGAAACATAAAAGAATTATTTATTACTAGCCTGGACTCAATAACTAGATGCACTCTCATTGGTTAATTTGAAATATGAGTAGAAATAGAACACAATTTCCCATTGGTCAATTAGTAGAGCATCATAGATAAATATAGGTTATAGAACATAAAATGTAGAACAATGCAGAAAGTGCGGATTTAAAAGATAACTGCAATCCTAACACTTGACAAGTAGGATACTGCACATGTAGTGTTGTGCCTTTTCTGTTTATGATTATAAAGATGCACATTACACTATTTAGGCATTGGTTTGAGTGTTTGAAGCAGAACATACAGTGCCAAGCAGCTAAAACATCATTGCTTTTTGAGTTCTTAGGAGGATACACAATGGCCACACTGGCAAGAAAATATTTCATTGACATTCTTTCTGGCTATATGCATCTCATCAAAGATAATGATAGCATCAACTGCAGCAGTAGATCTCTCTCCAATTACAGAAGCACCAGTGACTGCTTCCATCTCGTATCACCAGCCAAAGGCCTAGGATATATGCATGTGATCTAGTGTGCCATGGACAGTGTGATTTGGTAATTTGCAATTATGGCCAATCTATCATGGCTACAAATTAAAATTTCATATATTGTACTGTATCGCGCATGGCATTCTTTGGGCACAATGTAGTGGAATATTTTGGATCTGTGAAATATGAAGATTAATCCTATTTAGTTCGAAGGATCCACCTCTGCAATAATGTAAATCCTATCTTAGATCAAAAGATCTTTTATAAACTTGATCCAATTCAGGTCTCCATGTCTGCATTGAACGTAAAGACAGATCCAATCATGATCCTATAATAATGAATGTGATCCGTCTTAATGATCTGACATTTAACGCCAGTGTATGTCTAAAATTTACGGTCTCTAACACGGATAAGATACGATTCATTGACAGGTTCGATTCGTTTCAAACATGTAAAAACAATGGTTTTTTTACAAATCCCGAACTTGAAATGATCAATATCTTAAATTCCGCTTAAAATTTCTGAAACTTGTTAAATATTCAGAATTTGCAGAAAACATCCAAATCATTCTGTTGCAGCATTGAAATTTTTTGTTGCGAAAGATATCTCGTAGCGAAGTTAGCATTTAGAGCTAAAATATGGAAAGAGCAAATGAAGAGATGATGCAGAATCCAAAGGTAATGGAGCATTTTTTTTAAATTTTGTAAGCAAGATTGGCATTGTTGCCTTAGTGTTCTGAACTGTTTCGATGAAATATACTTGATTTAAAATTCTTTGTTATGTATCATCTTTCGTTGTGATTGTCTGCAGTAAGCATTGATCTCAAATTTCACCTTATAACTTTACAGATTGCCAATTCTATCACGGAACTGATTGGAAGAACTCCGTTACTCCGACTCAATCGCGTTATTGGAGACGAATGCAAGGCCACAATTCTGGCAAAACTCGAATCGATGGAACCGCTTGGTTCTGTTAAGGATCGTCTAGCATTAAGTCTCATAGAAGAAGCTCACAAACGTGGTGATATAACGGTACGTTTTATTTGATATTCAGAGTGTCAAGGTTTTCAGATTTCAAGTGTAATACGTTTTTTTGTGGCAGCCAATAAAAAATTTGCTTAAGATTCTGTTGCAACGAATTGCTAGGACTAAAGTCGTTTCTAGGTATCTATACTATGTTGATAAAAGTAATATAAGCCTGTTCAATATCTGTTATCCTGGGTGGAGCAACCAGTGATTCATCATAGCTTGAATTTGTGGTGGTATCAAAATTTTTCCTGTGGTTCGCTGTAATATTATTCAAGGTGCCTTATGTAGTACTAGTATAAAAAAATTGTTGTGTAAGCAATTTCAATTTACTGATCTTTGCTCAGTTATATTCTAGGGGGCATAATCCTTTTGATTTAAAAAAAGTTGATATTACCATGATTCAGTTAGCCTCATCTAAATTATTATACAGTTTTTTTAGCTCAACTCGATACCGACAACGACATAAATGAGATCATAGTCTGATATGGTCTTGAATAGTGAAATATTTTTGTAACTTCACGTATATTTTCTAGTGTTGTTGAGGTAGTTTGTAGTACTTTAGCTGCTGTATATGAACCTTGTTTTCTAAAACAAACTACGAACTTTATTGATAAAATTTAAATAACTATAGCTGGGTAGTTTATATTGCTGTAAATTATAATTTTTTGCTTGACTGCTTTGTTCTGTCTTTTATAATGTGAACACATTTGTCAAATGTCATTTTTTTTAAATGTACAATGAAGATGACAGTTAATAAATCAAAATGTATTCGTAATAAAAAAAATGTTGCTGGAATTTTTTTGGTATTCAATCCCCTTCTAAATACCATATTATGTAGCATTTTCAATTATCTGAGAGTATGAGCGCTTTTTGTTCATAATAAAGTGTATTTTTGTGAAATTACTTCGGATTCAATGGGCTTTAGCCGTTTCAAACGACTAACTTTACACTTACCAGGCATATAGTATAGAGTTCTAAGCTATATGATAAACTATAAAAAATGTCCCCATATTGTCAATTACACTAAACTTCAGATATAACGAATCCACATGAACCACCGAGCAAGTTCATTGCATCCGATAATCTGAAGTAGAACTTGAACATAAAATGCATTTCTTTATTTGTTTTGTACTATGTAAAAATTCGTTAAACTCGAATTTGTTACATCCCAAGTTTACTGTATCCATAACAAAAGACCTCAATCTACTAAAAATATAGTGAGCAAAGAAGCAGGAGAATAAATGTATTCCATACATGCACACACATTATATTTATAAGACCTCTGTCGACCAATTTTTCTAGTTTTTGTTATGTAATTATATACGTTCATGTATTGTGACTTGCTCTAAATTAATTGAATGTCCCAACCAGCCTGGTAAAACAACTCTAGTGGAAGGGACATCCGGGAACACAGGGATTGCATTAGCTATGATTGGAGCTGCTCAAGGCTACAGTGTTGTACTGGTCATGCCAGACAGTATGTCTCTTGAAAGGAGGGTATTGATTCTTGCAACTGGAGCAAAGGTTAAATTTTAAAGGTTTTTTTAGCATCTTTGGAACGAACTCGATAGGTCACCTTTTTTATATTTGTGAAATATATATAATTGATATTATATTAATTAATGGTCTACTAAATGAGTTCTATTATCTTATAGTTTAACCACACGCAGACTTCATTTGCTGATATTTATTGATATGTCTACTTTAATTTTTTTGATTACCTGATATTTTTGATGTAACCAACAGTACCAGTTTGTAGATTATCAACTGTAACCGATGAGTGCTATAATTGCTAGCACTTGTAACAGTAACTGGCATGCAGTTCAAAAGATTTTGAAATCAATGTTAAGAAGAACAATAAATTAAGTTGTGATTTGGATATATTTCTCTGTTACAAAAGATTTTAGTATCAAGTAAATTAATAAAACCCAGAAGTTTTGGCAGTAATAAAAAAATTGAAATTATATTTCATTCAATTGTTACTTACGGCATATTATTTCCATGGGAATACTTGTCTTTTTTTGTCATCTTATAAGTAAATAAGAATGATTTTTTTAATTTCAATTCGTTTAATTTTTTTTGTATGCAAGTTAAATACAGTACAAATTGTTAAATTAAACAAATTACTCTGAATTGAAATGACAATTTATTGCATGTGATGAAACAGACCTTTCAGCAATATATATATAACAAGTAGGAGGCAAATGCAACTTTTTTTATTGCCTACCTGTATAGGGGTCTCAAACTATTTCGGAATGCTCTGTAGCCATAAATTTGTTATAAATATTGTTTTTTTACAGCTTGTGCTCACTCCTGCAACTAAAGGCATAGCTGGTGTATTTAATAAGGTGTGTAAATACATTTACATTAATCCATGCATGCACTTATATGTATGCTTCATCATTTTTTTGTTTATTTATATCCTGTAAATGAAAACTTTTTATTGGTCACAAATCTTTTAAATATCTTATTCATAGATTCTTCCTTAAATATTTTTGTCAATTATGCTGTGTTGTTCAGAATTGTTTGGTTTCTTGTCTTTTTAATTAATGTTTAAGTTTATTGTACACCTCGTCATATTGCTAACCCTTTGAATTGTAATCCATATAGATCTGATAGCGTTGGTATTACATAGGATATAAGTTGAAATTACTTTTTTAGCGTATTGTATGGAGTGTGCATTAGGAACGGTCATATGTTGTTATGCAATAACATGAAATTTTTGGTTCTGTTTTTTAGACTGATGAAATCTTAGAGGAGCTGGGAGAGGATGGTTATTATTTAAACCAGTTTAGAAATCCGGACAATCCAAAGGTGACTTGATAATTTTTGCATCTGAATATGCATAAATGTGCATATGATTTTTAAAGATTCATATGAGTTTCAGTACGTACTTGAGCACTTTCAATTATGGTAGCTGAATTTCTCAAGGATAGCGCTAGTGACTCATTACATATTTTCAAGTTCATATTGATACTGGCTAGTTGACTATACATATGTTGTACATTTACCTTTATTGAAGTTCAGCAATAGAAATTGTTCTAAGCATATTCTTATGAATCGATCTTTTTTAGTGTGTGCTTCATCTATTCCTTGAGAATCCTCTATATGGAACTTTGATAGAATCAGAATCTTTAGAAATACAGAAGTTATTATTCTACAATTCATTCTTCTGTTACGCATATTTTAAGTACCCTCACTTACTGTATATCATGAATAAGCATTGCCCTATCAGCTTCCCTAATCCATAGATACCTCAATAGCACTGAAGAAAATTGATTCCCTGAAAAATCCACATTTGGGCAAAAATATTCTATAGAAACTTTCATGACTGGACATTTTATTCTCCCATAGCCGCTCTACCAATTCAAATCTCACGTATCTACTGAATAAATGTACGGTATTATTATTCTTTAAACTATGACTGCACTAATCAGTCCCAACTGATAAAAATGAGTGAAACGAAGGAATCAAGTTATCAATGCAAAAGAGTACTTTCAGACCTGCATGGAGGTATCAGAGTCACCGGTAAAATAAGTTTAAATTTCATACAATATAACTGCTGCAATGAAATCCCTTTTAAATTGAAAGTATACTTACTTGATTATGATATGATGCAATTTCATTTGTGAGGAATTTGCTGGACAAATTTTCACTTCTAATAAAAAGAGTCATATATATATATTATTATGTGCCAAGTTCAGCATCAGAGTTTTTAATGTAACGAATTTCGGATATTGGAAATTATATTGGCTGTTTAGGCATGTTTGTTATATCTGAAGTATCCTAAGCATTTCTTATTAAAAACTGAGAGGTCTAATGTTTGACTCTTATAGAACATGATGGTGTTGCATCTGAATATCGCTCAAGAGTTGTGTATCATTCGAATATTACTATGACATTGGAACTAACTCAATTATGATAGATTTGGATATAACACCATAGTGTTATATTTAAATTTAGGTTCAATGTTTGTAAATTGCCGTTGTAAAACTTGATTCATATTATATTTTAGTTCAATGAAGGTCGTAATCATCTTTTCCAAATAAAAATTTTGGATTTATTTTGTGATCTGTTATTACCACTTTGCAGTTGAATTTTCATTTTAAACACTGGACATCTCTTTGTGATTCTTGTTTAATTTTGCATGTATGCATGTATATGTTAAGGTTCATCGAGAAACTACTGGACCAGAGCTGTGGTATCAAACGGATGGAAAAATTGACGTTCTAGTTGGAGGGGTCGGTACAGGGGGTACTGTCACTGGTACCACCCAGTTTCTAAAATCCATGAAACCCACTTTAAAGGTAAATTTGATATAGTGCTTTACTCTGATACTCGTATAAAATATTGCGTGAAAAGATAGAAATGGTTTAAATTTTAAATAAAAGAAGGTGGATACCCCATAAAGTCATGGAGAAAATACAGTAATTTCATGATCATTGCTGCAATTTTTAATTTTAATTTGCATTTTTTCTTTTTCCATCCATGTACAATTATTTTCAGTTGCTGTCAATTTACATAGCTTCATTTTTCTGAGTTGCGCAACTGTGACACTGATATTGATGCTTGATAAAAACTAATATAACTGACTGAAATTCAATCGAAGAATTATTTTTCTTGGCAAAGGTTAACTTAAGAATTGTTCAAACAAATTCATGTTAACCACTTAGACAGTTATCAGAGCCACTAGTTGCAATTGTAAGAATAGTTGACCTTCAAATTAATGTTTATGCCACCCTAACCCATAAAATAATACACTACTTTGTAGAGGGCTAGTTTAATTTCATAAAGTCCATGCCCTAATTTTTTATCTGTTTTTTACATTGTAGACCATTGCAGTGGAGCCTGCTGAGTCACCAGTTCTAAGTGGCGGGCAGGGAGGGCCACATAAAATTATGGGTATTGGAGCTGGCCTGATACCCGGTAACTATGACAGTTCATTAGTGGATCAAGTTGTTACTGTCACTTCTGATGAGGCACTAGCCATGGCTAGAAAGATATTGCGTGACGAAGGGCTCTGTGTGGGAATTTCTGCCGGCGCTGCTGTACATGCAGCAATAACTGTCGGTACGTTTAAGTATATATGCGTGAAGAGGTAAACCTCAGATGTAACGAATTTTCACTTATAGCGAATAAACTAAAAAGTAATGAATTGATTGGGTGGTCCTGACAGATTCTTCATATCCAAAGTTTAGTGCATAAACAGTTCAATGTTCTGCTAAATAATGTATATTATTTAATTGCTTGAAACTCTACTGATGTCCCTTTATGATGCTTATTGATATCACTCTCTGATATGTTTGATGAATTGATTATTTCTGGTGTTACTAATGGTATAAATTTATGGAAGCTGTATTTGTATATATATATTATTGATATGCTAGCACAACAGCAGTTTTTTTGGATTGGGTCTTAAAAATCTACTGATTTTTATGTAGGTTCTAATCCAGAATTTGAAAATAAGATTATATGCGTAATAATCCCATCAAATGGCGAGAGATACCTGACTACTGCTCTATTCGAAGATTATTTTACGCAAGCAAAGACCATGGAGGTAGAAGATATTTAATCTTCTTTAAGAAAATAGCTTATCAAATAATGGTATAGGCATAAAATCCAGTTAAAGTATAATAGAACTCCGTGGGAAAATAAGTCATTTGGTTCACAAGATTGTGCAAATATCTAGTAAATTTCAAAATCGTAGCGTAATGTTCGAGAATACTGTTCTGTTAAACACAATCATGTTTTTGGAATGCAATAAAATATTAGAAATTAAAAAATTTCCTGTAAAGTTAATAATTTAGCCTCGAGGGTTAACCGTAGAACTAGTTCAACCTTGACAAAAGTCAAAATTTGTAGAAATTTAATGCAGCGACATATACATGAGCACTTCATGTCTGTAATTTATTGGCATTGGTACTGTAATAATTAGCAAATCGAATAGTATTGTTATCATAATAATCAATAAATTCAATTTTGGTTTTTCTAAGCTGATTTGAAATTGGTGGTACTATGGTGCCTCTTAACTTGAACACTACTTCTCTCGACTTTCAGACAGTTAGTATTGCTCTTAAACTGAACCAGTAGAGGACAAAATGTAATTTAGTGCACAATTTTTACAAATGTTTTGATATGCAACAGTTCATTCTGTTCCAATTCTACAATGATTAAAATTAGTTCTAGCAGAAGCGGGTCAGTCTAAGGAACTGGCAGTTAAGCACCCATTGCTTGTGGGTATATTAACATGTGCTGTGCCCATTTTTGCACTCTTCAGCCCATATATCACCAAGCAGCCTTCAGATGGGGAAGGGAGACAAATGTACACAACTTTTTATACTTCATTGATTCACGCTCTGGAAATAGTATTGTGAAATTAGATCTATGATCATAAATAACAGTTTTTGCTCATTGTATTATATCATTGCACACGGTTCATGATTCTGACTATGGTTCTGCAAGGTAAGATAATCGATAAAAGGAAATTGCAGGATAGTTTAGCTTGACTGGAAAGCAAAGATAACGTAATTTTGGGAAAAAAACTAAATATTTTAACAGGCAATTACCAAGTCAACTAGTTTTCATTTACAGTTACATTATGATGAGAACTGTAGAATCTGAAAACATTCTGTATCATAGAAATATTTTTTTGAGTTTTTTGCAATGACATGACTGTATAGAGAAGTTATAGTAAATGTCAAAGTCCAAAATTAATCTTGACTATTACAAAGTAATCTGAGGATAAGGAACACTAAGTTTTTTGTTAAGTCAGTTTGGAACCAAAACAATTGATGCGTTTGGTTTTGTATTATTGTAGCCATGTTATTTTTATTTGCAATATGTGCACTATATTCATGTTTTCAGCTTAAGTTGATTATGATAGAAATAGCAGCTGTGTTTTGTATTACCATGATCCATTTTTGGCAATATATTTGTCAGGATACTTGCTGGTCCTGCTATCTCTTTAAATTGCTACGGTATAACTGCTCGACTATGTTCGTAAATGTTCGTCTATGTTTGCCTATATTTCGCCCACACCTTTTCTATGATTTTCGTCCATTTTACTTATTTGCGCCTTTTATCCTAGTTGCGCCTTAATGACAAACCCTTTATGTCTACACCTTTGCTACAATCCTCTATGGAATCCTTTGTGCACTTGCTCTACAAATTGCTACGTGTCATCTTTCTTGTAGCTACTTGGAAAC
>JAULBW010004694.1:0-20256 GCA_032358265.1 Vaucheria bursata | reverse complement strand
ATATAGGTGAACATAGTAGAGCAGTTATGCCGTAGCAATTTAAAGAGATAGCAGGACCGGCAAATATCCTGACAAATGTAACGGGCACAATGTATTGATTTGCAAAATCTGGGTTACATATGAATCTTCAAAATCCTGTAAGATTGTATCATATTCTAGGGACTATAATGCAAGTCCACTAGCAGCTCATATGAACAAGCCATTGCAACATTTGATGATCTACTTAGTTAACTCAATGAATATGATGTATTTCAATATTTTCGCTTTAACCTGAAAAAATACCCATTAGTGAAGTTTTATGTATAAAATTTCTCTACTTGATTCTAGTTTACATGCAAGTACTCATTAACTGATGCAGAACTGAAAAAAATAAGAGTTACTTAAATTTAAAAATAAAATGAACATCCAGAATTCGCTCAAGATAAAATTAGTAAACTGCTCATTTTACCAAAAATTGTAAATTTCTCAGAACATTAGACTATTTTTGTATGATAATAATGGCAGTGATGTAAATTGGTCCAGCAAATATGCGGCAGCATTGACATTGCCAGTGAGGGTACTAAAAAAGCAACAAAGTGATTTTGCGAGTGAGGCGATTGCGAAGAGGCTCGTAGTAATGAAGAGAGTTACAAAGATAGCCAATAAAAAAGTGAATTTTCAGCCTGGTAAAACCAGGGCCATTAATCAATACTTCAAAATACATAAAACACTTGGTTTCTAATGCAATTGCTCGAATGTAGCATAGGACAAAGCCATCGCGTAAAAATCTAGCTTTAAACAGTCAATGACTTAGCCTTGTGATAACATCAACTCTCCAACCAAACTGTATGAATAGCAGAACGCTTGCAAATCGCGCAGTGAGCATCATCAAAGAGATGTCAAGTTACGGTAATATCTAAATATTAATTTCCAGTCAGATATACTAGTCATTTTTTACCACTTAATAAAACTGAATACCAACATGCTAAGAGCTGCCACACTTGATTGAAGCCTTAATTGCATTTATCTTTGCCATATGAATAATTCTGGTTGTAGAAACTGTATTTAACACAGATCTTGCTAATAAGAATAAATATTAAAACATGTTATACTCAAATATTGCAGAAGCAGCAAACTGACCAAGTGCCCTACAGTTTAGTAGCGTAATCACAATTAATCCATCTGAATATTTTTTCATCATTAGTGTAACACTAGACTTTAGTAAAATACCTGGCCCTTTAACTTTTCCAATTCTGCCTTGTTATTGGATGAAGCTCAAGTGCCTAGACTTCAGTGAAGACAAATAAAGCTGAAACATTCACTTCAATTTGTCAAATGAGGCAGGTACCAGATCCAATGTTTGACACTGCCATTTTTATACAAGGCATTTTATAAAACATCAATTTTAAATATTTTGCATGTCGTCCCACAGTAATACTTCTACTAACTACCGTTCTATTCCAATTCAAGTTTGCAATCCCTTAATTTTTATAATCTAAGATTCATCAATTGAAATTTCAAATTCCAAACGATGCAAGTATTCCCTTGAATACAACTTTTTGTAGCATTCAGTGTCACAGAAAATTATCTCTTGAGAACCACTAGCTAATGAAACAGAATGAATTTGGCAATTTTATCCATAATTATTTTTAGGTATTAATATTCTGTTGGACATCTTTTAATTGATCAATGATGAGCTAATATAAGGCATTTATTCCTTTAATCTCAGAAGATTCTTGCATCCTGGTGATTACAAACGCTAAAAAATATCCCCACGATTAAATACTATCATCCGCACCCAGCTCATATTAATGCTAGATATTTTGACTAGAAAGTCTTTGGATGCATACACATTGCACTAAAAAGATTCAATAAATGTTAAGAGCTACATGCACCTTATTAAAATTACTGAATACCTTTACTTGTGAAGCAAACTTGAAATTTTAATACGCCCCTTCTAGATGTTAATGTATTTGAAAAAATTTTGACCTCATACTTCATATTTTTTATTTCCTAGTTGTTGAACTCCTCCAAATTTCTTACCGTACATCTCTAGTTCTTCAATGTCACCAACACTTCCAATGAAAACTGGCAAACGTTGATGCAAGTGTTTTGGTACCTGGGATAAAATTGGCTCTGCACCAGTACTAGCTTTTCCTCCAGCTTGCTCAATCAAAAAACCTATCGGATTACATTCATATACTAGTCGTAGGTGGCTTCTAGGATTACTGGCCATTCCACCATGAATCAAAACGTGGTGCACATCTGCAACAAAACTGCAAATATAGACAAGGTCATAGTGATGTTTTGCTGATCCATTGCCTTGCTTGATGTCAGAGATGTAGTGCTGGAGACCTTGAGGCCAATCTCTTTCCCTGCCTTCATTAAGAGAGTACGAGTATCCTATTTGAGGTACAACTAGATTGTGTTTTGAGGCAATGAATTCTCCGATGGCCCTATCCAGTGTGAATAGATGGGTACCAGAGCCAAGACTCATAACCATTAATGTGCTTGCTCCATAGAGTACATATCCAGCTGCAATAAGCGCCGAACCAGGTTGAAGAATGTTTTCAGTGGCTGTATGCGAAGAATTGGCCTTGTAAATGCCGAAAATCGTCCCAGTAGGAATGCTTGCTTCCACATTCGATGACCCGTCCAAAGGGTCGAACACGACCACAAAATCACCAGAAGGACAACCAAGAATGGGTTGCTCCTCCTCTTCGCTAGCAATCACACTTACATGGCCGCAATCCAGTAAACTTGAAATCAAAATTTCGTTACTGATAATATCTATATCTTTTTGTTGATCCCCACTATAATTGAATGTTGATGCAATCAGATCCTTCTTCGAATTTACTTTCTGTATTGCTGATATTCGGATGCTATGAGCGATTACTTTACAGGCTTTCTATAGAGTTTTAGAGCAGTCTAGTAAGCGATCCGAAGATATCAACTAAGAATGAATAGGGATGAAAACCTGAATAGCTGCGAAGACTAGGACTAAGTTATCGCCAGAGTTTCCAGGTGCATCGCTTATTTCCGAACTAACATATTCTAAAAGTGTCGAGACTTTATGACCAAATAAATCTAAATTGCTCGCCCTTGAAATATCAACTTGATTGTGCACTGCGCTCTTTGATAGTTGAGCGGGGAGGAATCCAAATGATACATTGAAAAATACTATAAAATTTGTTACAATAGCACTCTTTATTGTCATACGCATCTGGACCTAATGTATAAGAATATAAACGACAGAAAACGTATTGCATGGCATCCTTGAAGTCACGCAAACCGGCATTTGTTCGGCGATAGTAACAAATAATGCCGGCTCAGTGAAGACCCAGCTCACTCTACAAAAAAGGTGAAAGATACTGGGTTCTCAAAAATTTCCCGGGTATTTTACTTTCTTGACGAAGTTCAACTTTACATTCAACGCCTGTGATGGATATGTCAAATTTACTACCAGTTTTTTTATTGATCTTCAGGTAATTTACCTAACCCCATTTACAATTTTTATTGTAAAGTGCCACAGACAAATGAATCAGCCACCTTAACCCTAACATTTTATTTGAAAAGTGACTTTCATGAGATGATATGTAAAAGTAATTTGAAAGAACTGTTGCATGCAGAAAAGTATACATTTACCTGATATGTAAATACTGACCAAAGTACCATATTGGTGAAAATAAAAAAACACTTTCCCAAGTCAGTTTACCATAATGACACCAGCCGAGAAATGTATACTGTTATAACTCCTTAATCTAGTAAGTACTACCAAGACTGAAACGGAAAATACATCAAGAGTATAAATAGTAGCATATTAAGGAAGTACCATCATGTGTTGCCGAGACTGAATCTCAGCAATGCATTCAACAAAAGATATTCGAGTACAAATGATTATCAGCAAAAAATCTTCAAATAGAAAACGTGGCGTACAAATCAATTCCTAACATATACAACGTTTCCGAGTCACTTAAGTTAAAGCATCAGGCTCTTTTTATAGGTTACTAAATTTGCAGTCTGTTGTAATTGTGTCACTAATGCAAAAAATCAGTAATGATACTTTCATCACTGAATTACAATGAAGGAAAAATAGTGCAGTTTCTCCTTGCTGAAACAAAATTTCAAAACTGAATTGACTCGAAGTAAATTCCAACCTACTACTACGACTGAACACTAAAAGTTTATCATGCTAAATCAGATTCAAGACAAAATTCCATGCTATTGCACATTTACGTATCACAGAGGTTGAAGGTAAAATTGAATTTAAAAAAAATACCCGGAAATCTTTTGAAATCCAAGTATCCTTTGCCTATTGTGTAGAATGAGCAAGGAGTTTTGGCTTCGTAAAAATTATCCTACATCTCATCATTAACTCCAAAATCTGACTTGAATCAAATCCAATCCAACCCCAATCCTACTCCAACCCAACCCAATACAACTGATTCAGATCAGATTCACATAAAGATCGATATTCATTGGCTGATTTGGATTGGATATATTAAGGATACATTCTCTACCTTCAAACAAATTAGAATCTCTCTGCTTTGCATCATATTGCATGATCTTGAATTTAAATAAATTGTATTTCAACACGTTCTTTATGCAACAATCAAAGTGCCAATCGCTCACCAAGTCAAATTTAAAAAAGTAATGAAACAACGGATTATGCATTCTACTTGAATGTTGACTTAGTATGTTTTACATTTAAAATGTTTGTTAGAAAGCAATAATCATTGTTTCTCATCTATTCTTTTCAATTCATGTCAATTGAGTTTTAACAATTGCAATTTTATTTTATAGATTATGCATATTTCATTTTTTTACCTGTTTAGAATAAATCTGTCATAACGCTGCTAGCCTTTGAATATTAGGAACATTGAAAAAACTACTAAATTAGGGATTTTATAGTAAAATGCACTTGAAGCAAAAAACACAAGAAAGAAATAGCTACTAGAGCATAGTTTTTAATATATATTCATGATTTAAAATAGAACGAGCTTTATGGAAAAGGTGATCAAGATAGTATTTCATCGAAAAAAAGATGAATCATGCCAATAGAAAAAATTACTGTTTTGTTCCTCAGTATCATGTGCTCGGGATATATTACTTGATTAATTTTCATCAAATGCTGTTAACTAAAGTTAAATGGGATGTTTTTGTACTTTTTTAACCCCCTACATCTTGCCATTCATTCAGACCAAACCCAATGGCATATTACATATTCTGGTGACTTCTACAATTGGATGAAATACTTAAATTGCAAGTATAACCAATCCAGCATCATACTCTTATCTCTCCATATATTTATTTTTTTAATACATCAATCTTCAAAATATATGCAATTCAGTTAAACTTTATTGCTGGATGAAATTTTTATTACATAGATGCCTCTCTTGAGATTGTTGGGAACTGTACCTGCTGATCACTCCGCAACCTGCATTTAAATGATCTTGAACTAAGAAAGATATGGATCCGAATGTTGTTTTTCCCTTGAGAAAGTTAATTGTTCTGTATGCAAAGAAATTGATGAAATAGATACTCTTGGACCACCGTCAATGTCTTTTGCTTGTTTTCTTAAGTATTGGTTAGCAGTTTTTTGCAGAGTTAAATGGGGTGGGCAGATATTTTGCGTTGACTCAAAAGAAACTGTGAACTGAAAAAAGTTTCTGCATTCTAGACAAGTGTGGGACAATATAACCATTTCCATGTAATATGAACTAAGAACCAGTCTAATGGACTTGTGATTTCGAATTTCTAGCGGCAAGAAGCTCAATTCAGATTACAAAAAAAAACACAACGATATGAAGATGAATTTAAATTATATGCTAGCTACAGCAAACTTCCATGTACAGAAAACTGACTCAAACATGTTTCCCCATTACTCCAGCTATTAACATTATTGTTAGACTCAATACATAACGAAATATAACGGAATTCGCGGTGGAACTTCAACTCTGAAACATGGAAAAATTGAATTGGAGGACCTTTTGTATCGAACTGAGCCGAATCAATTAGAACTGTTGGGTTCGATTCATCTTCCAGATTTCCGAAACCCAGTACCTGAGATTGAAAAATACTTTTATTTATTTTGAAAGATTAGAGGTGTGGCTTAGAAAAAAATTGTAAAATACATGAGCACGAACTCAACTTATCCTTACAAACTTTGCCTAAACATGACTTAAATTGACTTCCATAGCAAGTTACTCATTTATCGAGTTCCTTTCGAGTTTTTGAATGAGTGTTTAAATTGTGAAGACTCTACAATGAAAGCTATGTTTTACGATTATATTATTAGACATGCTGTAATTGAGTTTCAAGTTTCTATCCAGCAATAATTTATTCATCAATCCTAGTAACTACTAAAAAATTTAAGATGATTTTGATGCAGTCTTCACAGTTGTTAGAACATACAAAAGAATGTCCCACAAACGGCATTTGAATCACACAAATGAATTTTCAAAGGATATATGACTTTGGATTAAGTGGTGGAATTTGATAATTTACTGAAGAACAAAGCAGTTAAAAGTGCTCATAAATTTGAAAAACATTGAATCCAAAATAAAAGCTGTAATATATTCTAATTTAGGATTTTTCTGAATTGGAGTCCTAATTTATTCTTCCTCAGTATTTATGAGCAATTCTCAACAAAATCTTTAAAAAATGTAACGCCAACTCTGTGGGATTCATCATATCAATTGGAAAAATTCTGAGATAAGAAACTCATGAAGATTCAGAGCAATTACTAATAAAGTTAAAGGTATCGTTTACAACTCTTCAAATCTTGCAATTTTTTTAATATTGCTTTTAAAACTGTACAACTGAAATAGCAATGATGCATTACAGGGAGTCAACTAATAAGTTAGTAAATATTCATTAAAAGGACTAAACAAATAAGTTATATCTCGTGCAAGTTCAGCTTCAGATATAACGTATTTAATGTAGTGGTCCCGACAGATTTGATGCAGCCAAAGTTTACTATATCAGTTAGATAAATTATATAGAGTAGATGCTATTATATCACCCGAAATCAATTGAAATTTAAAAAATTATCTCTCACCTTAAATTTTTGAGGAGCTCGTAGTTCCCATCCTTCTCTCAATGTGCTGTACTGAATGACAACTGTTTCAGGAATTATGGCCGAACCGAGTTTGACAGTAAGTTTACCCGCATTACCCCCGAAACACCAGCAACTGTCCTCATCTTTATCTGCAAAAATCCACCAACATATAACATAAATAATATGCTTGTATGCATATCAAGTTGAGCATGTCAAATTTCTCCTTCTTAAAATGTACACCCTGCTATGAAGCACAGTAAGTGACAGGTTCAACTGTACGGCTGATTCTCCAGAAACTGATGGTCTATAAAACGATACATCCTATTATTTGATAGCTTTACCTCTCCATCGATCCCCATTTGCCGGTCTATATTTATATCTCTAAACCGATATATTTGATTAACTGATAATTTTCTGTGCAACCGATTATATCCGTTAATGGAATATCAATTGTACAATCTGCAAGTAAATTACAAATGGGAACTAATGTACAAAGTTCGCGATTTAAATGTGAAATATTAAAAAAAAGAACCTAAGAATATTATTCTATCCCATAAAATCCATACTTCAATTTGAAAGTGATTTTTTACGACAGACAATTTTCAGGCAATGAGAAATAGCTTTTTCTGTAAAAAAGGCTAGTTTTTGCAAGGCGCCTGACAGCATTCTAACCTACATGTCTCCTAAAAGCGCCCAACAAATATTGTTCTGCAAATCAAATGTTTTTTTTAGTAAAATATGACAAAAAAAGAGTTTTGAGGGCAGGTAAGTTCCATAAATTGATAAGTTATTAGGTTCAACAGTTTTTCCATGCTTACATATATCCCCTCCCCCCAAAAAAATTGTCAGTTCCAGTAAAATTCGAATACAGTGGATCTGTTGGGACCGCTGAATGAATTTGTTAAATCAAAATTCTGATGCTTTTTGTGTTTTTTTATAAGTGAAAATCCGTTACATTCCAGGTATAAAATAAATTTTACCAAAATTTAAAATAAAATTAACATCAGCGCAAAATATGAAACTTTTACTGATTCATCTATTCAGTACGACATTTCTGGATGATGGTATGAAATGAAAGGGCACATAAATTCCATTTCGGAGGTTTATTCTATATATTGCTTACCAGAACTTATGACCACTTCTGGCGGCTCTCCAAAATCAGTTGTGTGCCCAAATCCCAAGTTATGAAGAGCCTGATAACATACATATGAAGTCATTTTCTAATAAATGCTATTTTACAGGTACAATACAATAACACATAAAAATTGAACGTACCAATTGAGATATTGGCACTGCCCTTAGCAACCCAGAAAAAAATGCAAAATTTTATTAATTTAATCTACTTGGATCATTCTTAGGCACTATTAGTTAGAAAAAAATTTGTTCACGAATAAAAGCCATCTATTTCAAATATTACCTGTTGAAAATTAGTCCGTCCGACTTGTGCCGATGTATATTCATCCCCATGAACGATTGTTCCCCCTGACCGAATAGAGGCATAGTCGGGACCTAATTTAAGATCTTCGAGGGACCCAACATAAGCCAATATTCTCTTTACAATCTCATCTCTTGAAATTTTCATATTTAAGTCCTAATACATAGCAATTGAAATTATCTATATTTTGTGATGTTAAAGACATGCAGTAATTACTTTAGATGTGACGAATTTTTATTTATAAAAAATGAATGAAAAAGAAATATTGTGCCAAGTTCAGCTTCATGTTTTCGGATATAGCAAATTTCATATGTAACAAAGTAATCAGGAGGTCCCGACAGATTCGTTACATCCAAAGTTTTCTATCCCATGGAACCTAAAAATATTCTAAGAGTGACTTTTCATTGTAATTTGACGAATTTAAACGAAAAAAAAATATTGTACCTGTCCAAGTTTCACGTATTTTTGGAAGGCATCCTCCTCAATGTCATGTGTCATTGTAGCCAAATTCGACATTTCTTTCGCTTTTTCTGATAAACTTTCAAATTCGGCACTTCCTCTGGAAACCTTCAAATATATAACCTCAAAGATTATTTTCAGGATATATCTATATGATAGTTTCATTTGTGGAATATTCACTATACATCCTACGTACATGAATTATGAACAGACACATTGAATTGTGAGCTGGCCAAAAAAATTTACTTGAATTCAATGATTCGCCACTACATTTGCGAATCTCTAATTTTATGGTTAATTCTCCTCTTTTGAATTTGTGCTAGTTTTCCACAAGCCAATCATGACAAGCAGTATGTAATAATATGCATAATAGAATATAGCTATTTATCTATATATAACCATGAAATATTTCAAAAAGAGCTAAAATTCTCAAATAAGATATTCGGTTGATATTATACTTAAGACTTTTGTCTTTTGAGAGTTGTATCGAAGTTGAGTAATACATATCACCTTATGATCATTTACGGCTTTCAAAACCTTATAATTGGAGTAACATCTAAATTAATTCCCAAACGTACACCATTCATGTTATAAAAAACCAATAAATGGTACTATTTGAATACAACACCCAACGGATTTTATTCGGTGGGAGGTAAAAAATATAAACTTGTATCTTAAAAATCATAAGTGTAAATGCATGTTTACCTTTGACAGGGAATCCTTATGAACATGTTTTATTGCATCAAAGACTTCATTCGCCACAGCTTCAATTTGATTTAGATTCTGAAAAATAAAAGAGACCAAAGATTTAAGTGACTTCGCTTGTCCCGGGTTTAAAAAGTTGTAGGGAATTTCTCTTGAGGAATGGTATTTTTGACAAATATGAGCGAGAAAAACTGTAAGATTTGTTAACACCGTTAATGTTGTTTCAACTACAGATGTACGACCATATATATTGGAATATTATTATTTCAGAAATTCATTAGAACAGACTAATCTAAACATTTATGCAAAATGAGCATTCAAAATAGATGATAAATATTTATCTGAGTCAGGCAGAAATTTTGTCGATATTCAATGAAAATTTCATTGAAGACATAAAAATACTCGATAGGGTCTCCGAAATTCCTTCTAGACATATTTTCAAATATAGAACATGCCATGACACAGATACATAAATACGACTCAATGTACTAACATAATATGTTACATGTAGGTGCTGCTATAGATCGAAAGTTATCACGAGGCAAAAAATTATGGATAATGAACTGCTTTTCATTTACATATATGATGGAACAATAAGATTCATGCTAGTTTGAACTGATCTAGGAGCATTAAATCGATAATAATTTAATGAACAGTCTTAGCCGTAATGATTTCTGCTTTAATTCCACTACACAAATATAATTATAGTTCATAATCATGAGGCAAATCAAAATTAGGCTACAGTTCAAGAAGACATCATAACGGATGAGTACGCAAATACAATGACAGTTCTGGTTACAGTTCCAATTTCTTAGTAAATAGTTCAAGTATAGTTCAAGATTAGGTCAAGTACAAGAACAAAAAAAGATTCATATGGTCCTAAACAAGGGCTACTATTTCAAAAATTTTCACAATGATTCATCAAAATTGTTAAGGTAAATGACCTGACCGACCGCTTATTGACTATAAAATTTTTTTGTCATAAAATAAAAAATCAACCGACTGACTTTTAGGATCCTACTTCCACTAAAAAATGAGCTGTAGCGGCTGATATATATATATGACATATCAAAATCGCTTACATCATCCATATCCCTGAGATCCGGACCGAGCAAGAACCTTGCATATTTCATTTCAGTTATATCACTAGCCATTGAATCAAAAGAATTTCTCACATCAGTTAATGCTTTTTCACCTCCATCTTGGACAATTTTTGCCGTCGAATCCAAACTTGCAATCTTTTTGTCATTAAATATGAAGTTCAACATGTTACTTTTCTTAAAAGAAATATTTCCCATCCCATTTTACAATATCAGAAAATAAATATTTTTATTCCTTTTTTGAGCTAAAGAGTAAAATATATCTAACAATAGCAATTTAGAAACATAAAGTAAGAAACTGAAATATTTTAGGCATAGAAGAAAGGTCCGATCCAATATTACTTTCAAGAAAAGAATTATTTTTATGTTCAATGTTATCAAAAGAGCAAAATTTCTTCCACAAACTAAAGGCTTTCTGAGTGCCTCAAATTTTAATTACATAAAACTTTGGAAATTTATACGAATGAGTAATCAAAGTCAATATCGGACAAACGAGCACTATCGGAGTCTCTAGATGCACCAATGTGGGACGGCTAAGGAGCTGCCCCACCGTTGAGAGGTTCAATACTCAATTATTTAAAAAAGAATCATTTTCTACGAAAGTTCTTGCTAATGATTGAAAAAGAAAAATTTTGACCCTTTCGTTGGTGATGCAAGATTTTTGGTTGCCTCAAAAATATGAAAATCCACTATCCATTTATAAAAATTGCCAAAATATTAAATTTATCCAAGGCAAATGATTACGCATAGTTTGGCAATTTGAATGAAAGGAAATAAAAAATAGTACAACTATAAAAATTTATAAAATCAAGTTATCCGACATATAGGATTAAGTATTGAATCCCAACATGGGATTTAGTGCTTGAGCTTTCCATAGTTTTCTAATTATACTATATGCATACAAAAATTTTGGACTGAAAGGAATAAAAGTTGAAAGAGCAGCTAAACCTCCATAAACTAATAAAATTGAAAGGAAATTTTTCTGCCAAAAAACGATTTAGCGGCAACTGCTGAGTCATTCTTTTAGGAAGCAATAAATTTCGGATTTAAAAAATTTTCAGTTATGACGAAAAGCAATACTATACCAAGTCCAGCATTAGATTTTCGGACGTAGCAAATTAATTTGGTGGTCCTGCCAGATTTGGTCAACTTAAAGTTTATTGTAAATGCGTGCATAAGTTATCAGTTCTTCTAAAGCTAGTTTGTTTTGCTCCCAGCTAGGTAGGTAGGATGGACTAGCTATATCTTATACGGAGCTAGCTAAAGCTGCAATGGATGGTGATTCCAATTAAAATAGCTAGCCATCGCTAGTATATAAGGGTAGATAAGAAAATACGTTTATCTCAGGTACATTTTTGCAAAGATTTCATTGTTAGCCTTCAAATAATATGTTGATTGCTTAAATATTTTTATGAATCAACTTAGATTCATTGAGACGAGAGAAAAAAAATACTAGCAAGCGCATCATAACATAAGATTCAAGTGGTGATTGGATAATACGGAATGAGCAAGATTTAAAAGAGTGCTTGGTACTCAAAAGCTGCGAATTTAGAATCCAAAATCTACCAGTAAACGATAATCACATTTTTTATATCCCTCAATTGATAGTGCTGGAAGATCCCTTCGTGACTTTGTTTACACCCAAAAAAAGCTTGTCATAATAATCAAAATATGTAAAAACTCACGTGTCTCTTGTGCTCATTTTTTCTCATTAACAATTTTTGATATTTCTCCTCTGTTGCAGTAGTCTCAGCTAAAACTTTACCAACCTCGCCTTGCCAGTTTTCAAGTCGGTTTTGTATTTGAGAAATTCTGTAAAAAATACTCTTTTTGGACTGTTTACGCTTTAAAAAGTTATATCCTGAAAAGGCACACTAATGCAACCCTTATCCAATCAAAATACGCTCTGAAAATAAATCTTGAATCAAAATTATTTTTATTCACAAAATAGTGAGAAAAAGAAGGATTAAATTTTGTACCCTTCACTTAGAATGTCACAGGACAAACTATTTGTACAAGTTGAAGGAATCACTATTGTAAAGGAGAAATACTTAAATTAGGATAAAACCCTAAATTAGGATAATATTCACCAGCATTCGGACTTCATATTTCAATATAACATTTCATTGAAAAAAGGCAATATATCAATATTTAAAAAACTCAAAGCTATAAAAAAAAGAAAAATATTAGCATTTTGGTCATATTTCAAAAATTGAGCCGACAATATTTCTTACATAAAAATTTATTGCTGCACTAGATGAAAGTTTAATTTTTTTAGAATTACTATCAGAATTTTTCAGCTGGTCAATGGTTGAAACAGTTATCATTTGTGGGCGAAATTCTGATAAAATTTAAAATAAAAAAGATAAGTAAAACATATCACAACTTTCAATCAGACTTTCGATAATACTAGTATATCCACATGCACATAAATTTAATAACTGACAAATATTTCAAGAAGTGATTTGAAACAATAACATCATACAAAAAAATGTAGTATAAAAAGCCAATGGTAAAAAAAACTTGAACCTCAGAATTGTTATATAACAAATACCCGTTACTTCATTTTACATCTATATTGAAGAAAATCATTCTTCACTAATTTCAATGAAAAAACTCACTGCAGAAAAATATGTCCATTCAATCCTTCAAGCTCCTCCATCTCAGGCATTTTTGATTCGAATTTCTGCATAGCTTTGGTAAGCTGCATTACAAAATTGAAAAAACAATGTAAACAGAATGGTAACCAATTGAAATCTGAGTTATTTGCCCAACCAAATATTAATTCATTGATTCAAAATAGAAATACATTACTGAGCAATGCATCTGACGGGGAAAAAAACGAGATTGGACAATTGATGTCGAAGAAAATTGATTCCTACAAATCAAATCAAGCGAAATTTGCAGTATACAATTGCACGAATCCTGCTGAGAAGCGAATTTAGATTTGAATTCAACTCCTTTCAGCTGAATTCGGAATCAGATTCGTCCATATTTCCACAATGAAACCTGGATTCAAAACATTTTGGAGTCATTTGACATACAATAATATTCTTTATTTTTTTACTTTTCTTTGTTTTCAAATCCAAATTTGTCCAAAATTTTCGGATAAGTTCAGAGCCTTGGAAATTATTGTGGGAAATTGCTTTGAATCATGCATCATAATTTGGCAGAAATATACATGTAAGCTCACTGTGCCTTTTGCCTCTCTAAACCCTTGAAAGTAATACTGAAACTTTCATCACAGTAAAATTCATTCAAAGGAATTCTGTGGTATAATGAAGAGAGTCCTCCATGAAAACATATCCATCATAATTAAAATGTTACAAAGCTCTAATCATGATATCACTAGCAACCTTAAAATGAAAATTAAATCATTTCTTAGGCAAAAAAACAAACAATAATATACAAAAAATAAATACGACATGGGGTTTCCTACCTTTGTAGTTATCTGTTGCTTACTAGTATGCTAGATTTTCAACAGGCAGTATCAGCCTAGTAACATTAAGTAAACCGATGAGAGAATTAACTGACTGATGTTGTAAATGTGTACTGAACAAAGAAATTTAGAACAGGTAAAAGACTCAAGAGTAATAACCCCATCAAAAAATTGAGAAATAAGGGATCAACATGTAAAGTAAAAGAATCAAATGCAAAAAAACCTTCCGCTATTTCTTGGTGATTTACATATATAACAGAATATCTTTCATCGCGTTTAGCTGCAGCACAATATGATGGTATTCATTGCAAGTTAGCTAATATCAAATCAAGTTCAGTTTCCCCAAAATCAACCTCAGAAGTATCAATATCAAAGTCGCTTATGTCGAATTTCCATTCAAAGCATAAGTCTAACACTTAAAAGTGACCTCAGTCTATTACTAATATGTGCCTCAGTAACTAAATTTCGGATAAGAAAACTCCACTTTTAAAGAATATTTGCTTAAAGAAATCAAATGAAAAAGTTATATTATACGAAATTTGTATCCAAGGTCAGTGTACGATTTTTGGATGTAACAGATTAATTCGGAAAATCTTGCAAATTTGATGCATCCGAAGTTTACCGTCTACCGAAAGATATGGAAATTATATCAAGATACATCACTCCATGTTCAAAAGATATAGAAGCCTTCAATATGCTGCAAGCAACGTAACTGTCTACGTAGCGAATAAATAACTAAAACGAAAAAAACTAATAAATTTAATGATTCTACTGATTACCTGATCAATATTCATCTGAACTGGAGCTGAATCACTGGATCTTTGCCGTAGAATCATCTAAAAACAAACAATCCTAGTATTACTAAAGCATGTAGATGTGCACAATTAAATATGCCCATAATTCTGAACTTTGTTTGACATGGCCATTTTCATCAAGAAAAAGAGCCTTTATATTTTATTATTTCATATCCTCATTTGCCTGTTCTTAGACTACAAAAAATATCTAAAAAAGTTAGAGAGAGAAATAAAACAGCAAAACTGCACATTTATATGAAAATGCTTACCCAAAGTGCGGCATTGGCAAGTAAGCTTATGGTTGTCATGACACAAATTCCTGAAATGAGAATGAGGCACAAGATGATGAAATATTTTCGTATCCTCGCAATCTCTTGTGCTTGTTTCAACTCAAATCGATGGTCGCCTAGATAAATATACATAA
The DNA here is from genome assembly GCA_032358265.1 of Vaucheria bursata. Classification (NCBI taxonomy): domain Eukaryota; class Xanthophyceae; order Vaucheriales; family Vaucheriaceae; genus Vaucheria; species Vaucheria bursata. The sequence continues at coordinate 4,861 of JAULBW010004694.1, read as the reverse complement.
AAAGGCACTCTTAGCCTACCCAAGAAATATATGCTAGATATACTTAGAGTGCATAGGAAGTGTGATATTACATTCCAAGTTAATATGAAATAAATGACGTATAGCATTATCAAACTGTCAGATTTATGCTGCAAAATTACTTAGCACTCAACAATGAACGAAAATATTTATATAAAAACCTTTTGTGACAAAAGAGTTCCATCCCATATGACCTTGTAAGATGAAAATATAATTTTGAATAGCATTAATACGTTGAACCTACAATATTGGTTAAACCACAAAATTTATAAATACCAGAGGAAACAAACACATCAAGTCAATAATACAAAATGTAATTTAGTTCCTAAGCATAAATGAAAAAGAACACATTTTTTACCGATGGCATTGATTTTGATGCTTTATGTGAGACAGCATCTACGGGCCTATGCCTCTTAGGAGTTTATAAACTATGATAGAGAAAACTGGAAAATTACAAGTCTGAAACGGACTACACAGCTCTTCAAAAATATAGACTGCAAAAAGTTAGAATCTCAATTCATGTTATTTGATTAGTTTCCGAGATTTACAACTAATGAACCTCAGAAAATCCTCAATTACAATATTTAGTCCCAAACGAAAATCTTGCTTATAGTGTCAATAATTTTTGTCGTGTTCATAGCTTTTAGAAACGAGGATATCAATGAATGGATTTTCCATGAAGAGCCATTCTAACATTTCACTTTTTTCGGGTGTACTAAAAAATTTGTATGGTGCCAAGGTCAGCATCAAATTTTCTAGAACTAATTTGATAGTCCCAACAGATTTGTTACATCAAAATTTTACTGTATAGATACATATTCAACTTTCAATATGATTCGAAAAATTAAGCATTTAAACTTACTCGAAGGGTATCTTCTGAGTACAGCATCGTGGTTCTCAGCTACCTGAATACTTGGAACAATTTGTTCAGTAGTAGTAGCTAGGTGAAGAGTCCGAACACTATCAATCTGCTCAAATTGTGCAACGTTCCTTTGAAAAGAAGGGCGATATACCGTGATTCCAGGTCTAGGAGGAATAACATCTCCAATATGACTACTTGAAACGTTTCTAGGCACTGAAGATAAAGTAGGAACAGAACTCGTCGATGGGGGGTTAACGCTCATAAGTAGGGGTCTTTGAGCCTATTAACACAACATAGACAGAAATTACTTAATTTGATTTCAGTTGAGATATTACTTCAATACACGCACAGCAAAGAAAAAGTGAACAAATTTGGATAATTTTAAAAAAGTAATAAAAAGGTGTTAGATATAGCATATTAGTATGTGTGTTCTTCCTTGATGAAGAATGTATATAATGAATCCTAATCAAAATTACGATCAACTCGGAAAAAATCATTCGACGAACAATTAACAAATATTTAGGAAAAAATAGTATTGAAAGTAATTAAAAGCATAATTTTATTATGTTTTTGAAGTATTCTTCAACCTCGAACAACCTAGGACACTCTAGCTGATGTTTATAACTAAATAGTTACTAGAGCTAGCAAAACATGAGCACTCTTTTCCACTATTATGTGACCTCGATATCAAATCTTTAAATACAGTAATGCAATATATTAGTGTGCCTTGATTGAAAGTATTAGTTGTGAAAATATAAAAATCATGAAATATTCATTGTACCTGTCTCTGTGTTGCGGAAACTTGCCCCTTGTTGGCCATTTTTTGAGCCCTAGCTTCGGAATGTCCAATATTCAGAGTTGGTGTTGGGGGTCTAATCAACACTGTATTAGAACCGATTTCACTGGAATTAGCAGAAGTTTCTGGAACAGTATGAGATTTTCTAGCTTCTACAGGGGATATGGATGGCCTTGCATAAATATCATTTCCACTCGAAACAGCACGAATATCTGGAATAGGAATTCCTCGAGATGATGATCGAATTGGATGAACACTGCTTTGTAAAATCTCGCTTAGTCTTTGTCGTCCAGTTGACTGGGGTTGTGGTTCACTTAGAAATTCTCTCTCTTGCACTTCATATTCATATGATAATTGAAAATATATAAATAATAAAGATATGGATATTATATACTGTGCAATAAGTGCAGCAATAAAATTGAAATTAATTATGTATGAAAGTAATAAAATAGAGGTGAAATCAGTAGTATATCTGATTGTGTAATATTGGAATAACATGATTGTAACAAGCACTATTTGAAGAAATGAATCATATTTCTACATCATCTGAAGTACCGAAATTAATATGAAAGCATTCAATGATAATGTCAACATTTAATGACTGCAACCTATATTAATATGTTGAAAATCCGAAAAACTGAAATAGTTTTTCAGCCATCGATATGAGCCATTTTAATGGCTTCCGATTTCAATAAAATATTTTCACCTAAATGGCCACCTCCCACATGTCTGTGTAACTGAAAATCATTGACAGAGGTTGTTATTGAATTTGTAACCTCATGAATATTGGCTCCATGAGGAATTTCTTGTGGTAAATTTAGGTTTTCTTTAGTTCTATCTGCAGTTTCAGGAGATATGTCACTTTTCTTCCTTTCAAGTAAGATCGTACCACCATTTATTACTGCATCATTGCGGATCACTTCTTCATCTCGCACAACTTCCTTCTTATCAGTAGAATTGGGCTTTGGTGATCTGGCACCAATAAATTTTCTATCCTCTTCACGTACTGTAGGAACAGATATCCGTGATTGCTTTCCTTTCGATACGGTACGGGAGGAAACATTTTTGACCTTTTCATTCTTACTGTGTTTCAAAGTTTTCGCAGTCTTTCCATCAAATTCGGATATTGGAGAAAAATCTCTTGAGATTTTAAGATTATCACGACTTGCGTCATTATCAATTTCAGAGGAAGAGATATTAGGTATTCTAGGATTGTCCTTGGTGTTTGATACGAATTTATTCTTTCCCGACATTGATCTAGTAGCCATACGGGAAATTGGTCGTTGGGATACCGAAGGAGTGGAAGGATCCTTACCTATGAAGATTATTAATCTCATTAAAACCACAAAAACAATTTATTCCTGCTATTAGAAGAAAGTGAGCGCAAAGCTTGGAAGCTGCGAATTGAGCTTACTTGAACGACGCGCTCTCTTAATCCGCGCTGAATCACTTTCTGAGTCATCGTGTGCTTTAACTCGTTTGATTGGTAACATGAGAATTTCAATCGGCAGTCCAGCTAAAATTTTAATCTATCTTTCGATAACAAGAAGATATCAATGAGAAATATAAATAACTTCTTGTTTAATATGGGTTATCCTCTAAATATTTTACACATCAATCACGAATTGAATGAAACCGACTTAGAGATAGCAAATGTGCCTTTTTGGCTTTTTGGCTTTTGACACTCCTTTTTGCGTCTTTTTCGTGAAGGAATGTTTGGTTTTCAACCCAATTGCTTCCCTCATATGCATTGAAGCCTCCTTAGTCGAACTTTCCATTACCCGTCGGGTAGTAATGACCAACTTGAGGAGGTGCCCCATATGCATCCACAAATTTTTTAATCAGGCATTACTACTAACCAAAATATCAATTTTTGAATTTTCACAAGACTGAAAAACAAAACTAAAATCCCTACTACTTATGCCAACCATCCCTGTTAATTATTAGTAAATAAAAAACGGTATTTGACTATCCGTACATCATAATTTTTTTCCTAAAGAAAAAATTTATAGTCGCAAATTTAGTATCCAGTGTCAATTTCAAGAAGGAAATTGTCTATGAAAGGTAAATTAAATTCAGAAACTGCTCATCGTTTTGTCAGCTGTCCAGCTTTCTAAGTTATCTGGAGATTCAAGATGTCTCACTGAATAAGTTTCACTGTTACAATAACCTATTATATGGAGTACATGGTAAGGCTAAAAACTGAGTGTTGTGCAACTGCAAAATTCTGTTCTTTATCAAAAAACAAAAATATATAAAACTCAAGAATGCTCTGACATGCTTGAATGAATTAGTAGAGCAAAATTAAATTTGTCAAGCAATTTGATAATACAAACATGGTGTCAAAACTGGCATTTGATCTTGAGTTTGAGAACAGAAACAAAGATAAACTATCAAAATAAATGAAAAGTTAAAAAAATTATACATCAACGATGAGGGAAAATCTCAGTCAAAATATAGCCGTTCTGCTCCTTATTATCATTGATAGAGATCTTTGATTCTATGAAACTTTGATTATCCTAAAATTTGCAATGTTTACTTACACACTAACAATCAGTAAAGAAAATACACTTAACAAGCCTAATCATGTTGCCATAGCATAATGTAAAGGTAGTGAGAAAAATATGGAATAAATAATTTTTTTTGCACTGCAGTTGTAAACAGTAACGCAAATAAAAAATAGTTTCTATATTTGCAAAATTTGAAGCTATGAAGTTGAGGCAAGCTTTAATAAATAGAAATTAAAACTAGATCTTGTAAGAGGAAAAAAACCATCAAAATTTAAACATGCGTAAACAAGACTTAAAGTTTTCTATTATTAGAAATGTAACACGCAACAGACACAAGAAATCTGTGACAGAATATGTATATTATTACATCTTAAATTGTGTTGATAGAAGTGATATAACTTCATCAACACAGCAAAATATCACTTGATGAAACTTCTTATAATCTAAACTGAAAGTTGTTCTAATAAACAGAACTGAAACTTCAACATAGCATTAGGAAAAATGTACCACAGCTACAGAACAGAATTAACTTCCTTAAAAGTTGATTCCTGACATCAATAACCACTGTGAATTTTCATTAGATTTAATAAATGTTAGAAATTAACTTCCTAAAGAGTTAATTCTCTTTATTGCTGCGTACATACTTCAAAAAGATTTGTATAACTGTACAGTTCA